>JAKLLW010000322.1:0-39604 GCA_022814695.1 Neocatenulostroma microsporum
ATGCAGCGACTAAGCCGACAAGAACAGAAAACAGCAAGCTCCATTTGTGTCGCGACATCTCTGCCAGACGTTTGAGGGCAACTGGATGAGTGTAGTCAGAGGTGAACGAGTGTAGTCAGAGGTGAACGAGTGTAGGAAGAGATGAACGAGTGTAGGAAGAGATGAACGAGTGTAGGAACAGGAACTGACCTGTGATCTGAAGCGCAGACAAGATACCATTTTGTATGTCAACGACTGAGGACCATGTCAGCGCAAAGTATACTGTACACGGAGTACGCCAAGACGCTTTCTCAATTCTCTGTCGTATCCTTCACTTGGCATCAACGTGTTCAGGGTTCTTGCCAGTAATCTTGTTGAGGTCGGTCTTGGTAGACCATACCAGCCACGACTTTGAGAGGGCTAGTCCAAGTGGACCATCAGTATCACGAGTCCGAAAGAGGACACGACGGCGACCGAAGGCATATACGACCAGTATACTGCGGTAAGACGAGTTTGCTGGATGATCATAGTCGAACGGTGACCGAGACAGTAGCGCAGCTGGCTACCTGGTCAGTAGAGATCCTCTGCCTGTTGTGGTAGCGACGAAGAGATGCACAACCAAGTGTACACAACCTTGACATCCTGTCCGGTCTCAAAGCGTGCGAGCAATTTGGCTTCCCGCTGTAGGATACGAGCGACTAGAGCTGCTAGCGAACATTCACCGGCATCCGGGATATCGTAGTCGATGGCGATGTCAGACCATACCGGACTACGACTCTGGCAGGGCTAGACCATCCCGGACCAAGACCATGGACCATGGTATGCCGACTGGCGACCAAGCTTGACCAAACGACCAGATCAGTGGGTCTTGTCAGAGTCTATTTGGGTGACCCTCCGACTGTGGTGAGACTTCAAGCATAGGAGGCATGCTTTGCGCTGAGGAGTGTCCGTATCGTCAAGCATTGCGCGGGTCGTTCGTCTCAGAACACACCGGCCAGAACTTTGATCTCGAGACGCCAAAGTCGCCGGTACCCTTTGTGCGCTTGCCGAAGTCCCCAGCATGGTAGCAATCGTATCTTGCGAAGCTCTTGGAACATTCCCAACAGTCCAGCGTGTATTCCATTGTAGCTCTGGAATGACAACCAACTTTTGCACGGTTCTGTGGTTCTCCGTAATATCGTATAACCAGTGGCGCCCGCCCGCCAGTTCTATATTGAGTAGCTGTCGACCATGTCGCATGGGAGAGTGGTTACCGTAGGTGCAGGCAAGTCTGTGTCGGCGTTCGTAGCGATGTAATGTTGGAGATTCAGAGAAGGAGTCACTCAACGCGTACCTTACTCACGTGTAATTTGGTGCGCGCAACCGCTGCCGATCAAAGTAAGGTGTGAACCTTATTATTCTTGTGCGCGAAGCCCCGAGCCCTTAGGACTTCTGACAGTGAACGCTGCCGCTTTCTCCACAACATTGGAGTCAACACGTCGCACTACTGGCTATCGCATCGTCCTCCAGACCGTTATGATGATCCGATCTATAACAGACGGTATGCACTCCTGAGCTCCAGAGGCAGTGTGCACGCATCTCCGAAAGGAGTGAGCGCCATCCGTCCGTGGCATGGCTCTCTCGTAGACTCGCAATAGTCTCGTCTACTGGGAGTATCGGGCCGCAACGACCATTATTATTGTCACCGACCCTCGCCCTCCGGTCCTCGTGGCGAGGAGCTACCCGCCCAAGACGACCTGGAAAAGAAAGGACTTGAACCTCTATCAAAAGTGCTGCATGGCAGCATGATGCAGTTATCTCCTGCTCGCTGCTCCCTGGGCTGGCGAATTCTCGTGGCCCGATGCCCCAAACATAGCCTCACGCTCTTACCTCTCGGCACTGGCTTTGCCCTGCGCCTGGCTTCCACAGCAGCTAAGGAACGGCCCAAGACCATGAGGCCACGACGCTGGAGCCCACAGGAAGATGATGTCGCCTTTATGATGCGCAATGCCGGCAAGACGGCTGCTGAGGTTGGAGAACATCTTGGCCGAACCCAGACGGCTGTACAGCAGAGAGTCTACCGTGTCCTCGTGAAGACCAAAGGTATCAAACTTAAGCCACGAAGGCTTTACTCTGCCGAGGAGGACCTAAAGATCATGCACCTCCATTCCCAAGGTTGCAGCTACCGAACCATTGCATCACACTTCTCGGGCAGGAACCCCTGGAGTATACGGCAGCGCTACTACGAGCTCGTCCGCAATCAGCCATCGAAAGGCGAATACACGGAAGTCGAAGATGCTATGTTGCGCAAATTACGAAACGATGATAGAATGACATGGCGAGAGATCGCAAGTCGCGTTCCTGGCCGCTCTATGAAGTCACTTTCGGATCGCTATGGAAAGATCACGCCTCCCACGGCCCGGGCGCTCGTCACCCGTGAAGGGGGGCATGGCGATGCCTATCGTCGCCAAGCTGGTCAGCTTGAGAACTTCCGGCCGTACATTCCAAGCGATCTCCGACGAGATGGGCAATATATCTGCCCAGAATGCACGCACATTGTACACTCATGCTATCCGGGGTCTTCGAACCCAGCGCTTCAACAGGAGGTTCACTCAACAAGACGACGCTAAACTGCGCGAGCTAAAGGCCAGGGGCATGAGATATGCGGACATGGCACGGGAGTTTCCTGGACGCGATGATCGTTCACTCGCAATGAGATGGTATTACTTGTCGGCCCGTGAAAGCGACGTGAGGACCGCTGCAAAGGGTGTCACAGAGTCAGCATCGAAGGATAACGTTCGCAAGTGACTTCGAGCTCAGCTTACGATAATGATACAGCAGCCTCTCGCCCCAATTTGCTAATTTTTACGCCAATGTTGCAGAGGCTCCAAGTCAACGGTCTAATCGTGTTTTCAACTTCCTGACAGTGGCCACTACAGAGGTCCCGAATGTCTGAAACGTTCGTGGAACTCAAGCTCGTTGCCAGTCCGATTTACGATCTGTTAAAGATGCTTTCTCAAGCACTTCAGCCTGTCCAAGGCGGTCTGAAGGACGTTCCAACAGAATGAGGCACCGACGATCATTGTGGGTTACACAACTTCAGCGAGCTCGGCTCAGGCAGAGCTTCAGACATTCGGAGCCTCCGAGAGGTAGCATTGGCAGCATTTGGCGCCGCTTCTCCGCGGCGGATCGGGACTGGGAGTGCTTATCGTGAGGAGGACGCCAGGAGATGATGTGTAGAAGCCGACACACGGGCGCATCTCTACCAGCGAACGTACAATTGGACATCATATTGGTCTTGGTGTTGACCGTGGTGATCTATTGATGATCTATTTAAGAGCTATAGCCCAGGGCTTCCATTTTCACGCCGATGACCCAAGCTAGATCTATGGACTGTTCGAAAGATTCCAAAACCTCCTCAGGATATGATCGCTACCATGCTAGAGACTTCGGCAGGCGCAAAGCGGACGACCGGCAGGCTCTTGTGGATGGTGGCGATGACTGGGCCTATGAGGCCCTCAACATCACTGTCGAAGCGTTTGACCACCCTCCGGATCCACCAAACCAGGAGACCCAAGAGATCCTTAGACTGTTGATGGAGCAGTCAGGAGATATACGTCTGGGGAATGTAAGGCCCAGCAACCCAGGGCCAGGCCAGTGAGGTGGCGAGAGTCGCGCTATCTTCTGTGCTTCTGGGAGGATTATTCCTTGCGGTAGGATGTCCAGTGCTGTTGTGTCGGTGGCTTTGATACTTTGACGAATGGTAAAGGTGAGCTGGATAGCGTCGACTGCTGGAGTTGATGACCTCATTCCAGTCTATCTACTCTTTTATTGAGGAGCCCTCGTTCTCTTTCTTCTTGCATGACGGCGTGCGAAGGATAACGACCGAGCAGGAGCGACAATGCCGAGCTGTAATGACTGAAGGCCGGCCTTGAGCACGTCTCTACCGATGAGATTTCTGTTGGTCACATCGGACTTGGTTGTTTGATGGCTACGTACAACGCGCAATCTATGCATGCCCAGCATCAAGCCTTGCATGGCTGCCGTGCCCACGGATACATTATACCCATACCCTTAAGGCTTGGTCTGCGCCTCTATCCATCTATACCATTCTCAAGGACGAAACGCCTAACCTTTATCCCATATCCCATCAACCCCGACGCTATGCTCTGCCACGACTACGGACTCTTTACAACGCCTGAGACATAACAGTCAGTGCCCCGTACCTGCGAAATACATTATTAGAGAAGTTGACTTACGAAAGCAACGCCGGCTCCAGCGACGACCAGTCCAAGCGCCGAGCTGCCGTAGCTGCTGGCAGCGCCGTTGCTGCCCACAATCGGGCTGCCTGTCGCACCAGACGCAGATCCAGTACCACTACCGCTTGCTGATGCTGCGGCGGTGCCGGTGGGGGATGTGCCGTTAAACCTGTGATGTTCATGTCAGTGACTGTAGGTCGGGCGTGTCGCTGAAATGGCTGCGACTTACTGGGCAGAGGCAAGGGCTGCGAAGAGCATGGTGACGACGGTGGTGAACTGCATCTTGACTGATTTGTGGTAGTGATTGACTTGTTGTGGTGTGAAGTGGTATTAAAGTGAGTGTAGTGTAGAGTTTGGGTGTTGGTTTGATGTGTGGATGGTGTAGGTTCAAAAATTCTTTATCTGCAAGAGGCAGACTGTTATATCTATGCCAAACCGGCAGTCAAGGTTGCTACAGCGTCGACCCGCTTCGTCGCACGGCCAACTACTATCGGTCATTTCGCGGCCACAAGGCCACGCAAGCTACGCTGGGACGCGGTGCACAGACTGTATAGCGACGTTCAGTGCGTCGGTATTTACGATTGTGGATCGTTGGTGTTGCCGAAGGAACACGAAACTTGTTTGAGCCGCGCGGGCGGTTCCTGCAGATCGATCGGCAGGTGTGGCGGTTGTGGCGTCCGGCTGCGCTTTGCGAATCCAGTCCATTGTTTCCGATACCCTAACAAGATGTACATACACTCTGCTTTCCTGCAGAACGAATAGCAGATACAGAAACTGCGATGAAACGATGTTCAGTCGAGTGGCGAGCAACTCCTAGCACGGCCACTGGACCCGCACTTCTGGAACAAGGCTGTGCAACACACGCAAGCATCCCCGTGACGACAGCAACATAGGGACGCTGGCAGCTGCGAAGGCCTTGTTCGCATACCTGCCTCCAATTTACCACAGAACCAAGTCGAACGACATCCGGACGTCTTGCCGTACCTCGAAAACAAAGCCTCAAACCCTTTCCACACAGAACACCATTGCACGAGGACCCTTATTTCTGGAACAAGGCTGTGACTCTCGGTCTCCACCGAGAGGCCCAAGTGACCGCTTTCGTGGAAGAAGCAGGATAGGTGCTCTAAATCTGGACGACCTCAACTCAAACTCTCCTCACACAAAACACCATCTGCCTCGCTCCCTCAGAATTATACCCAGGCTTTGTGAACCTCCCGGTCATCTTCAGCTCAGCATGCACTTCCCACTTCGTACCCGTCTCACGTCCAGCTTCCTCCCACAGCTCCCGCCAACTCTGCTCGTTATGCCGGAACATGTACCCGCCTTCATTGGTGACGTGCTCGTAGCGGCCTGGGTTGACGTTACCGACTTGTCTACCCAACACCATAGACCCGGCCTTTGGAGCCAGGAGAGCAGTGACCCGCTTCGCAAGTTGCAATTGCTGCGGGCGATCGAAGAGGTGGAAGAACGCTTGCGCGCATACGATGTTGATCTTTCCATCTAGCTTTGCGAGCTCTGGGGATGGCTTGAATACGTTTGCGGCGAAAAACTCCGACTTGCACGTCTCTCTGTCATTGAACAATTCGTATCCAAGCTCGAAGAACTCCGGCCTGAGGTCCGTACCATACAGGTTCTCGGAAGGCGCGCCATCGAGGGTGAGCCTGCGAATCTCTTGGCCAAAACAGCAGCCCATATCCAGCAACTTCTCGCCATCCTTGAGACGCTGAAGAATATCGGGATATTGCGGTGTTGTGCAGAGGTTGAGATCAATGAATCGAAATCCGCCTATACATGGGTAGGGCCAGATGTCCCAGGCTTTCTCTCGCTGTCTTAGCGATTAACTTCTAGTCGAACTCAGAGTATGTTGAGCTTACGATAGCATATATGTGCTCTGCCACCTGACCTGCCGGTATGTTCGCATACTTCTCGAAAAGCTCTTGAGCAGCAGGTTTGACCTCCGTTAAGTCCTTGTCGTAGAATGGCACATCTCGTGAACGGCTCTCGAGCTCTTCAGCAGTCACTATAGTACTTGTACCGTCTCGCATCTTGTCGTTTTGTCAGCGATGGGTGAACGTCGCGTGATGCCACTTTCATGGTGTTGATGTGGTGATGTAGTAGCTGTCCGGATACTCGGCACTGAGATCTGCTTCACAGCTCGAGCTGTCGCACCTGCCGTATGCGGGCATAGACTATTCTGTGAGGAGATTATTGAACAAAGATGGCCTGGACAACAGCGCAGCTGCTGACATTGCAGGCTTACCTGCTAGTCGACTCGACGAAGCCAGTAAATGACGTTCGCAGATGGAAGAGGTTGATGTGAGAAGATGTGTTGGCTACTTGTCGACAGCTCTCGAGAAGCTGAGAGG
The DNA here is from genome assembly GCA_022814695.1 of Neocatenulostroma microsporum. Taxonomy (NCBI): domain Eukaryota; kingdom Fungi; phylum Ascomycota; class Dothideomycetes; order Mycosphaerellales; family Teratosphaeriaceae; genus Neocatenulostroma; species Neocatenulostroma microsporum. Next base: position 6,584 of record JAKLLW010000322.1, read on the forward strand.
CAGTGAAGGAAGAAAGGATGTGGAGCATTTGGTCGCCGGCATCGAGCAACTCTGAGATCATGTACGTGAATTGCAAGGTAACAGTGCTATAGCGTCGATACAGCTAGTAATCCCTTTCTCTCAGAACGCTGAGTCCAATCTCGAGAATACTACCATGCGCGGTGTGTGTTGTGCTGCGGATGACGACGCTCTACGCTGCAGGCGTCGGCACTCGGTGCCCTCTCTTGTTACTAGTAAACCTCGCCTCTCGCTCTTGCATGGCGTTTCCAAGAGACCGTCTCTCAACCACCAACGCCAGTGCAAAAGCAAACAGCGCCACACCAAAGCCAGCCAAATCAGAGCTGGTCTCGGCTACCCTTGTAACTCGCCCACCCTAGGATAGCTGCTACAAGCAGCGTGCCCATGACCACGGCTATCCGCAACGTTACCAAACCAATAAGACCATCTTCAATGAAGATTCGCCATCGTATCCGGCGCTGCCGAGGCGTGCTTGTATGCTCAACACCTACGCAGCGCCCAGCCACTGAGTGGTGCCTTCTTGTTCCTAGAACGGCGAGTGCAGACGCCTCAGAAGCTTTGCCTTCCTCAAGCATCTTCTGAGAATCGAACCATTCATGGCCGGCGATGGCGAAATCGCCATTCTCCGGTTCCTGCCATGAAGTAGGCGACGCTGCGCTAATTAGCCTGAGCTCATGCCCATAGCACATGATGTCGTCAGGTGTTAGCTCCGGGAAGCCCAATCGCCAGGCCAGAAAATGACATGCTCGTTGGAAAAGGGGACCATGCGTTTTACTTGTCGGCGTGTCTCGATATTCAGGTGTGAGTATGGCGGTCGTCGCCTCGTTGACCCTGTCAATCCGTCGCCCTGGCCTAACCGCCTTGACGCGCAATCCGAGGTAAACATGCAGCATCTCGTGAATGACCAAGCTCCAAGCTCTGGTGCGGTTCCACGTCAGGAAGTTTGGGATACCAAACGCCAATTGGGGACGCTGCTTGTAGTCGGAGTAGCGGTTGGCATAGCGAGCAATGCCGTCGGCAGTCTTCGTCATCGAATCTTTGTACTGGTCGAAGGTGGCCCACTCCACCAATACTCTGTGCTTGAGAAACCCGCCGAAAAGTACAGCGTCAAGGTCGTTGATGATCTTGACGAAGAGGTCCGGCTTCACATCTTGCCATGGGAGGTGATATGCTGCCCGAAGGCGCTCGCGGGCCTCACGGAGTGCCGCAGGCCAGCTGTTGTGCGCAAACACTTCGAGTTCTTTGTGTGCTTGCCCCAGAGTGACGGGCTCGGGCGGTCGTCGCCAAGGATGGTACTCACGACAGATGGTGCGGTCTTGGAGCATCGCCAACTCTGCATCGTCAACCTCATAGGGCGTGCCGGTGTGAGAGAACGCGAGGTCGCGAAGAGTGTCTTCCAGGCGAGGGAAGCTATGTCGAATGTGTGCGTGCTGCGGCCAGGAAGCTCTGCGCTGAAGGCCCTGGCGACTCATACCAGTAAGGGCGGTCCGGTGACCGCTGTCGGGGCTCTGCTTGTCCTCAACTCTGAAAGGCCCACAATGACACGCGCCGGATTATGCAAGATGCGCGGAGATGTTCGGTTTCAAACTCGGAAGGGAAAGGCGAGGCTACTGCTTCCCGCCCGGAAAAAAGTGGGTCTGCGTAAGAGTAACATGAAACGCTGAGAAGTGCAAATGAAAGCCAACATCAGAGCAGACGGTGCGGTCTAGAGGGTCGCCAGTACTGCATAGTTGATGTTGTAAGGTGTACCAGTGCGCAAGCAAGCGATGCCGCGAAGTATACGTTCGATGTTTGGTACGTTAATACAAGCAGCGAATGCAGCTGCTCAATATGTTGATCGCATTCTGGAGATGCTTGCTGCTCACAATGAGCCTGCACTATCGTAGACATGTCACTGCTCTAGGCATCAATCCGCATTTGAGACCAGAGAAAGCATATGGGTCTTGGCACGGGCGTGAATGAATGAATGCATGCGTAGATGATTGTTCCCCATTCCGTTGTTGCTACAGTATACGCCCAGAGTCTACGGCGCCGGAAAAGACTTGCGTTGCTGTAGTGAATCACACCATCGCCGGATGTCCGGGAGCTCACAAGAGCTTCGTCGCCTCAAGACTGGACCAGGAGCGACGTCTGTACGTTCAGCAGCTGAGGGGGTGTCTGCGATGGAGTGCCGCCGGCGACATGGTACACCACACTGGCTGGCTATGATTCGATCCGCGTAGTCATTGCGTTCCTTATCTGTGCGTCCATCGTCTCCCCGGATAAAATTACCTGTGAGGCCAGGGAATTTCAGTCTCGCTGCCAGCACATTGCAAGTCTCCCGAAATAAAGGCCCATGGCCCGCGCTCCGAGGGCCATTTTTCGCTACCTCATCCGCATCAACTTCCACCTTGCCGTCTGTTGCTATGTAGACGTAGGCATGAATCATCTCATGTACTATAACTGGCATTTGTGGGTTGATCCAGATCCCCAACAAACCAGCCATTCGATAGTTTAAGAATATGGCTGGTCGTCTGAAGTCTCTGCAATTCTTTCGCCCGCACATCGTAAACGCAGCCGTACAGGCGCGTCGATTGGCGTCGGGTAGCGAGGCTGCGGTAACATAATCCAGGAAATCGATCCAATGTACCAGGACTCTGTGCCGGAGCAGCCCTCCGAAAAGCAGAAGGTCCAAGTCATTGACGGTCTTCACCAGCAGCACCAGCGAATTGAGCTCTGTAAACGGCACGTTGAAGGCATCAAGCAAGCGTTTTCGTGCTGCTACTTGCGCCCAGCTCAAGCGGCGTTGCGCTGCGTGACGAAGCGTCGAATGTGCCTGCGCGAGGGAGACGATCTCTGGAGGTGGCCGCCAGGCTGGATCATGCGGACCGAAGTGCGGATCCTGAAGTATGCGGAGTTCCTTGTTCGTGATGTGGTAATCGCTGCCGCAGCTTCGATCAATATCCAGGTTCTTCCATTGAGGTTGGTGTTTGGCGATCTCTTCAATATCGCCCGCGGGCGAGAGTTCGGGCACCCATTTTCGGAATTCAGCGATCTGACTGATAATATTGCTATTCATGGTTGGGGTTGACATTGCCAGGGGATGTTGAAGGAGCTCTGAGGGAGGGTTGAAGCAGGAGACAGTGAGTCGTGGGGCGCCAGATGTACTTTTCATGGCGACTTGCATTGTGCACTTGGTGCCCTTCGTCAGTGACTGACAACCTGAGCATCGCCAACGCGATTACGCCACATTCTGTCGGTGATACTATTTGAGCCTGATATCTTCACTGTCACCTCTCGTTGTTGTCCTCCAAGGCCTCCAGCGCCACCTTCGTACCTTTAACAATCAGCGGATGCTCACGCTCATGGATCCTGTCCTCTAAGTCCTTCAGGCTCGCACATCCTTCAATGCTGACCTCCTCCCACACGATCGGCTTGCCCAGGTCAACTTCCTCGATCACGTAGTGAATCATAACACCAGTCTCCTTCTTGCCACCCTTCTGGTACCGTTCCCATGCATCGTCAATACATGTCGCTCCGACCAGATCTCCAGGCAGCGCTGGGTGCAAATTGATGATCGGCACCTTTGCATCCTTTAAGGGGTCCAGGAACTTGAGACTCAGAATTCGCATGAAGCCAGCACACACCACGATGGTAGGCTTGTCTTCCAGTACGATCTTTGCAAGGTCTGCATCGTATGCCCGCCGAGCTTCTTGGAACGCTGGTTCACCGGCCGGATCCGGATGTACCTTCTTGTACGGCGGGAATGAATGCCATGTTGTTGGTATGCTGGCAGCTCCCGCCTTCTCCAAGCCTCTGGCGTTCTTGCGATCCGATATCACACGGACAATCTCTGCATTGGGAAGAGCTGGTGTCTTGCAAGCATCAATGATCGCTTGCATATTTGTGCCATTGCCGGAGATGAGCACTGTGATCCGAGCTGGAGCTTGTGAGCTGTCTGCCTCCGCCATATCCGCCGGTATGGTTTCGAGAGATGGCCCTGACATCGCTTGCTCGCAAATCTTGAACAAATTCCCCGTCAAGTCAATGCGGGGACGGAGATAGCCGCTGTCGCGATCGACAGGTACCCTTGCTTAGCGTAAGCTTGTGTTCATCTAGGTGCGTCTATGACGCGATCGCTGGCATGCGGAAGCACTTTCTGTTTCGGGTGCAGTAAACGTTCAAGTTCTCGACCGTTGTGCTCTCCCTTGGCTGCAGAAACTCTTCTTGCGACACCATACGACGAAGATCTTCCCAACTCACCAACTAGATCCCTCAATCCAACATGTCTGGGTGGTTCAGACCTCGAAACCTGTTCATCGCGGGCGGCGTAGTGGGAGGGCTCGTACTCTTCCCAAGGACATCTGCGAAAGCCAATCCAATAGGGTGAGCATGCATGAGACCTCCAGCTCGAGGCGATGCATAGCGGTGCTGACGGTAGACACTAGCAACGTATTCGAAACACAAGGCGTCAAGAACATCGGAGATCGCTATTCAGCGGGAGGTGGATCAAACACCCATGCAACCGGTGTAGCAACGCAGCGAGGTGCGACGACAACGCTCCGTCTCAGTCATTGGATGTACTGGGAGAATGGCAAGCTGACTAATGCTATTGTAGGCAATTCTGAGAGCACTACGTCGTCGCAGCAAAATCCCAATGGCGTCGACACGCCGAAGTTCCAAAAAGAGCAGGCGGACCAGAAGGTCGGCACTCCAGGCGTAGTGGATGCGGCATACCGTCAAGCACATTACGGCGAGAACAACACAAAGGGCAAGTAAGAATTGAGAGGGACTCATCCATGATACCTGGCGTTGCTGCCCAGCAGCTGTGAAGACGACAGCTTCCTGAAACTTTGCAGCTTCAGACGGAGGGCTTTGTATATATCTTAGCGAAGTGCGCGTGTACCACTACTTCTCAAGCACTGCCATCTCACTCCATAGTGTATGGTGAAGTGCATGATGGTATGTACGGAACGAGTTACTATGTTGACGACCATCCCAGGGTTCCGGTTAAGGTTCATACTGTCCCAGATGACGATACGGAAGACGACCAAATCTTGATCCGACGAACAAATCTGCATCGCACCTCGCCCAGCATCAGATAACAGACAGCAGCAGCTACAGACGTCCCCAGCGACCATGAAGCCTACTCAGGTACCTGTCTGGTCCCTACGTACCGGCAGATATGCCTTCGCCGCTCTCATAGTATCGTGTGGTACCATAGCTTGGATCACCGATCGCCGCCAACTGCACGAACGCATAACGCTACAAGACCAGCGCCAACATGACCGTGAGAGTTTGAATCTCCATGAGAGCTGGGAGCGTGATCGGCAAAGGAAGCTTGAACAAGCCAAAGCCTGCGAGAACAGCCAAGTCTTGGCCGCAATTGCGCGACAGACGCGAATTGAGAATGAGCGCCTAGAGGTAGAGCGGGATAGAAAGTCGCATCAGGAGCGAGCCGAGCGCCAACGGCAACAGGATGAAAGGAGAAGAGATGCTGAACAGCGGAACTTTATGGAAGTTGAGAGACGGAGACTGAAGATCGATGAAGATCGTTTGGCACGTGAGAGGATGGCCGAGGAGCGACGAGAAATAGATGAGAGAGACAGAGCACGTCAGGAGAAGTTGGCGAAATTGCGAAATGAGCAGATGGCTGAGCGACAGCGGAGGCAGGAGAAGAAGGACAGGGAGGCTAGAGAGCAGGTGGCTAAGCAACAGCGGAAGGAGGCCGAGGAGGAAAGGAAACGCCAGGAAGATGCGCAAGCGAGGAAGGAGGAATGGGGCAGGAGTAGGAGGGATCGGGATTGGGGTCATTAGGACATACTCATGAACCACAAACGACTCCGTTGCCGTGTAGTAGTACGCAAAGCGTTGACGCAAAGCCGAAGAACCTTTCGTACGCGAGATTGTTCCACAGTAATTCCCTGGGCTATCAGCTCGCAAACGAACTTTGTGAACTGACCCTCGAACAGCTCGTCTAATCTTTAAGGCGCAAGGTGAATGTTCTCTGAAGGGAATTCGGCATGTGAAAGTTGGACCGAGCTTTCCGGTGGGCGCCGCTCTCTCATTTTGCGGAGAGATGAACAACCTTCACAAAACGACATCAATCGCTAGAAAAGCTGAACATCACGAAACGACAACACGCCTACAGTGAAGGCTTGAGACGCTTGTCGCCAGCGTTCATCCGCCACTTGCTCGCCAACTTCCGTCAGGAGCTTCGACAACGTCCTGCTGTTAGTATACTCAGCGACGAATCCAAATCTTCGAGTTTTTTCGCAGGCGCTCGCACCGAGAGGAGATGCCAGAGTAGCCTACGATGGCACTAGCATCGCCACCACACACGGAGACGGCGAAAAAGGCGCACACGCTCTGCACGCTTCCGCCAGAAATCCGCAACCACATCTACGACCTCGTCCTACCGACCGAGTCCCAAGAGTTCCGGTTCAGCCTATGCGTATACGCTACTATCCCACCTATCCTTCAGGTGAACCGACAATTGCGCCAAGAGACTATCAAGCAGTACTACGGCCGCTGCACATTCGACCTCATCATACTCTATCGCGGCATCCGCCACTTCGACCACTGGCCCTTGACGCTTGACAACGATGCTCGCAAAGCTCTGTTGAGCAACCCTACGGTGAACATCCGTGTGCTCTTCAGCAAGAACGACAAAGAATACTCGAAATGTCGGCACTTGCTGGGCAATTACACGAAATACTGGAAGCGGAAGGGGAGGTATGTGACAGCGGAGGATGCATTTTCTGAACATCATTCGCTTCGCCAGATGTGCGACGTGGCCAAGATCCGAGAAGAAGTGGATCGGGAAAGACAGCAGAGCGCCAGACATGGCGAGATCGGCACGCCACGCACCACCACAGGCGCTCCTGATGGGTCAGGAGGTATCTCAGGTGTCGTTAACCCTCTATCCCAAGCTGGGGCAGAAGAGCGTGCGCCAAAACCGGGCGACAGGAATGCAGAGGGATTCACTTTGCTGCGAGCTGCTATGCGGAAGACTCATGATCGGGTCACGGAAGCATTGACGAAGTGAGCCTCGGGAGTCGGAGTCGGTGCACAAAGCACGGGAAGGTGAGCCATCGCGCTCAGTAGTCGAGGGTACGCTGCATCGTAAGATTGTGCAGAGGCATGGCATGGGGATGGGAGAGATTCACGAGGATGGGCAGCGTTACGGCAAAATCGTAGTGATTTGCCAGTGTGTCTGTCACTGATGATGCAGTGCGGCAAGAAGAAAAATATTGGCATGCTGAAATGGGCAGTACATTGGCGAGCTCTACCTCAATACTGAGTACGTACTACAAGAACCGCTCTGATCCACTTTATTTTGCCAAACTGTTGTGCTTCTGTCTTGACAACGTCGCACCTTCCTCGCGGACAAGCTTTAGGCAGCCGGATCCACGCCGCTTGTCTCCCTCGTTCGCTTTCTTTTACTCTCATAACACCGTCTCGATTTCTCACAAGGCTGTCGTACAACTCACCGGCGGCACAGATCCCCACTTCCCAACAATGGCGTCAATAGCGTGCGCCTCACCAACACTGTCAACGCTGCCTCCCGAGATACGGAACAGGATCTACGATCTCGCTCTGCCGACCACATCCCAAGAATTCCGATTCAACTTCGGCATCTACGCGCCGATACCTGCCCTACTCCAAGTCGACAAGCAGACGAGATCCGAGACAACAGGCCTATACTATGGGGCGACAGACTTCGACTTCGTCATTCACCACAACACAATCCGCATAGTGCGCACCTGGGCCAAGACCTTGAGTTTGCAGGCGCGCAAGCAGCTCCGCCGCAACAATGGCGTCAATGTCCACATCATCTTTGACGAGTACCATGAGGACTTCAAGACCATCCGCAACCGCCTGCAAGACGGGAACTGCATCATCGGATGGGATAAGCCGTCGGCGTGGTTCTTCTTAGCGCAAGGCTCTGCTGCCGAACGACAGCCTCTGCGTGCGGGGGCAGTCATTGCTCAAAGGCGGAAGATCTCAGGCAAAGCGAGGAAGTCAGACGCCTTGAGGAAATTCACGAAGCCGGTCAAGACGCCTGAAAATTTCAGCTTTGGAAGCGTCGCCCCTCGTAATGTGGAAGCGAGCAGACCTAACGTGTCAGCGCGCAGCACTGACAAATGGTACGAGATGTGGCGTGCTTTGTGGAGGGCTGGGAGAGATGTCTTTGAGGCGTTCGCATGGAGAAAGTGACGGGTCATTCGGGGTCGGTTGCGCTTAGGAGGAGTGTTACGACAGGTACCGGATGACCGGTGGGAGCGAACATCAGACCCAGCACGTATCGGGGATGATGATCGCAGCTCGAAAGTAGCTGCACACGAGCTGTGCCATGGCTAAATGCTCTGCGCAATGTACAATAGCTCCATGATAGTCGAATAGCAACGCCAGACACCTCGCTAAGTCCACAATCATGAAAGCGCCTTTCTTTACTTTTCCGGCGCATCAGGTAATCTATCACAAAAGTTAGCATCTGCTCGCCAACATACCACCTCAACACAAGCACCACATACCTCTCAATAACATACTTCCCCCTCGCCACACTCACAATCGGCACCCCCGGCACCTTCCTCACCCTCCTCTTCAAATCCCGATCATTCGTCGCCACCAGATAAATCCTCTGCTTCACCACCCGATCCACAATACAATCATCCGCATACGTCCCCTTGTGATCGCACTCTAACCTCTCCCACCTTTCATCTCTCGCAATCTGCAACGCTATGCGGTATTTGGGTCCTAGCTTCTCAAGCTCGGCCATGACGCAGGAGGTAATGGTGGGGATGCAGGTGGCGTAGAGGGTGTCCATCATGGTAGGAAGGAGGGGGAGTTTGTGGTGGACGGTGTGGGAGAGGAAGTTGGTGTCGACGAGGATGCGGTAGGGGGGTTGGAGGGCGGTGTTGTGGTGGAAGAACATTGAGGAGGGCATTTGGGGGCTAGAGGAGAGTGTTAGTATGAGTGGGTTGGTGGTGGTAAAGTTGTTGAGGCGTACACTTCTCGTATCACATTGTCGCCTTTCGTTTTCTTCTCCCTCTGCTTCTCGGCTTCCGCGACGATGTTCTTCTTCAGGCGCGCATCTTTTTGGCCAATGACTCGTTTGGTTTGCGCGAACTTGCGCGTCTTCTTTTGTACACCCATCCTGCGACTTTTTCGTTTATGCAATTGTTAAAGGGCTACTGCGACGAACTTTTTGACGTCGATACGCCAAGAGTTCGCGGAGATCTGGCGGCGTTCGCAGCGCGCCGCTCCCGTGTTCCGATGAACCCTAGCAACGCTATTTCTGGGAAACTCTATGCAGCACGGGGCCGCGTGTGTTTCCTTCCATCCCTGCTGTGTTGCACAACTGAAAGTGTTTGCTGCAAAGTACGTCAGTCGCTCGTTCCAGTATCAGAAGAGTAGAAGCCTGAAAAGGAGCTCAGGAGCATCATTATAGGGAAGCAGGAGTGGAGGTAGTAAGGAGACGCGGAGAGACAACAAGAGGCGAGCGAGGGGTGTTCTGGAGCAGAGGGAGACAAAACAAGCCCACAGGGCAGCTGTTCGTTACAGTTCCACCATCACAATGGCACGAATGTCACGAAGAACACTGGGCTTGGCCCTCCTGGCCCTCGCCGCTGCACCACTCGCTTCTGCGCAACTGAGCGATCTACCCGACCTCTCCACCGCAACCCAGACAACAGCCACATCAGACTCGACATCAGATTCATCAACCGAGACGACGATAGATGCGACGAGTGCAACAAGCGATGCCACGACCACACCCGCGCCAACCGACGCGAGCACCACTGCATCCTTCGCCGCCTCAACAACAACAGGTGGTGTCGTCCATCCGAGTGATCTACCCACCATAGAAGGAGCCGGCATACCCACACTAGTCATCCCATACACCGCAGACGCACCCTTCATGCAGAAGTCAAACTATCCAGAAGGCACAGTCTTCATAGCGGTAGGCGCCTGTCTAGCATTCCTGGGCATGTGTGTCCTGCTTTGGCGAATCCTCGTTGCATGGTCCATCAACCGCTCCGTCAAGAAAGCCGCAATCGCTTCTATGCGCGGCGGCTCAGAAAAGAACAGTACATGGGGCGGAAGCACAGGCTACAACCCAGCAAAAGGCAGTCTGTACAAAGACGTTGGCGGAAGCTCTTTATCCCTGGATGCGCTTACGCGCTCAGGCAGAGCACCAGGTAAAGCGCACTTCCGCGACCACGAGATCAAGCGAGAGTCTACACCACCTGCAGGTCTGTTCTTCAGCCCAACGGCCAACAACAACCGCAATTCTTCGCCTGCCCGGAATTCGGCATACTTGCCAGCAGGCTACTACGCTTCTCCCTCCGCCCAAGCCGCCGGCGGCGCCTCAGCAACTACAATCGGTGGCAACCTAGCTCCATACGCAAGAAATAGCACCTTCAACCCCTCACCACCCACATCACCCGGCTTGCCACCCACAAGTAGAGGCTCAGCGACTAACCGCGCTTCTTCGCGGGGGCCGAACTCGAGGGATGGACTGCACCCTAGTAGGGACGGCTACGGACCTAGTAGTGCGCGAAACAGCTATTTCGACGGTACGCCGCGGCCTAAGTCGGGACATACGAGTGGTCTGTATGCGCAACCGAGTAGTAGTAGTCTGATGGTCGGGCTTGGTGGGAGTGGACCGGGTCGCGATGATGGACTGCCTGGGAGTAGAGCGCCGAGTGCGTATTTGGATGATTTGTTTGAAAACCACGGGAATGGGCCTAGGGAGCGCTTCTGAGCGTAACACCGCAAGATATGAGATTGATCGTTTGAGTTTAGCGGCATTGGCGAGGACTGGCGTAATTGGCGTCATGCTTGTGCATGCTGGAGGGAGCAGGTACCCAAAAGGGAGCAAGGCTGATGTGAATAATGACGTGCTTGTAATCGCATTCGTGTGCATGTATTCGGACTTGGGAGGTAGTGTAGTGTAGATAGGGAGTGGAAGCAGCAGTAATGCTAATCTGAACATCTCGAGTTAGGCAGCGGAGAAGAGACGTATCAATGGGTTTGTGAACCGAGCAATCTCTGTTTGCGACTGGTTCCTCGTGCGACGATCGCAAGATATATAACCTGATTTCCGCTCTAGTATAGAAGAGAACAAACGTATGCAGCTAATCGTTGAGCCGTTTCAGCATTAAGACGTGCTCTTCGCAATACCGTAGCCGACTATCGCAATACCGTAGCCGACTACGTACGCTTGTGCAGATTCTTTACTCTAGACATGAAACATCGGCGCCTGATCTGGAAGCCAACATCTCCATCTATGTGTCTACTTCTCCAGATGCTGAAGCCGGATACATGCGCAGCTATCACAATGGTATCACGGGAACATCTATATCCGCAATTCGTAGCATTCATGTGCACTATGAACCTGCGCCCATTTCCAGCTCCAGGACCACCAACTCATCTCCGCCTCGCATACTTCGCCCATATCACCCGCCGCCGCATACCTTTCCATACCATTACTCACTTTCCACGAGATCCGCCTCCGCCGCATCCCAGACGACGTAGTCCACGACTTTGTTGAAGATGTAGTAGAGCGATTGTTCAGCATCCTCTGCCCAGCTATAATTTGGCATCCAGCAGGTGCCAGACTTCCACGTCAACTCGTCGGAGATCGCAGAGCTGAGCAGGGTCGAAAACCAGCTGATGGGTAATACCTTGCCGTTCTCCTCACTCAACACTCTGGAGATGGTAGCAGCGACCTTACGCCACTCAGCACAGCAGAGCTCTTCTTCATCGTAGTACTCATCCGAGTCGATCTTCTGCCAGATGATGGTAGCTGTGGTGATGGGAAGCGTCTGGTCTCGATCGATGCGTACACTGGCCGCCGCGAGCGTGGTGGAGTCTATCTCGTCGCTGAGCCGCTCTGCGTACTCCTCGATGGCGAGTACGACGGCATGTTGGTCGGCTTCGATCGGGAGATCTATGCCTTTGATGGAATAAGAGTGCTCCAAGGAGTTTTCGGGTGGTGTGAAGAGCTGAGTATTGCAGCCGCCTGGACACTTCGTGCTGGTGTCAAGCTAGTCTCTTATACAGACGGAGCAGTAGATGTGCTTGCATGGTGTTATGACAGGTTGTCGAATGCGTCGAGGCAGATAGGGCAGCCCGCCTCGCCATTGGTCTCCGTAGTAGCCGACAGGCCGTTCACGAGGAAGGTTGTCTTGTCGGGTAGGGCGGTAGCCATCGTTGCCAAGGTAGCCTTGCTGTAGTGATGCTTTGTGTGTATGTAGTTGTATAGAGGTATGCAAGAGTGTTGTTGTATGGTGAAGAGATTTGGAAGGAAGCGCACAGAATGAAAGTGTGCGGTGCAGATGTCTGCGAGGAGAGCGGCGGCGGGGCGGGCCGAGCTTAGCGCGAAACAGGGTGAGGTCGGAAGAGTCTTCCTGAGCTTGCGTAGACACTTTGGTTTATCCACCAATGATAGCAGGCAACATGATATTGGGAATGTCTGGAAGTAGCGTGGAGGTCTATCTGGCATTATGATGTAAGAACAAAGTGGAATGCATATAAAGCGGTCTACCGAAACCCAGGAATCACCTAGAAAGTCTGTTCGTGCAAGGCGTAAAGCAAAGAAAGGTCGCCAACAAGGTCTGGCCAGTAGCTATTAGCGACAACACGAAGTACCGTTTGTGACGTGCCGTTTGACGTCTTCGTGACTGCCTCTCCGTGCCGAGAAGGAGGCCCTGCTGGGGGCCGTACGGTAGACGCAGGGTGTGAATAGACCAACAGCAGCCGTTTCGACGTTTCTCCATGCATCTCAGGGCTCAGGTAAAGAAACAGGCTTCTGAATGGCATTTCATCTCGATCCAGATAGTAATCTGGTAATTCAGGTGGCACGAGGTGATCATGGATTAGCTCGAGAAGCTCTGCCGGGAGTCTGTCTCCAACGATTCTGTTCAGCAGCATCCACATACAGCTCGATCTGTGTGTGGTGTGTCGAGGTAGTCGGTGAGCAACTTCTCGACTGTGATGATCAAACGCCTTGTCTAGACTTTCAAACCCTGGTCTGACATCAAGCGTCCATGGTGCATCTGCAAGACCTCCGGTATTGAGCGCACGAAATGCTGCGCTAGCTGAGAGCGCGCTATTGCCACAGTCCAGTGTAAACGAAAAGGCTGGCCTTTGCGGACTCTCTGACGGGTCCCAGATGCTCTGCGTTAAACATCCTGCACTGTCTTGATACGTTTTGGTATTGACCCGTGGCTCGGACGGGACGAAGAAGCCGTTCTGCTCATAGTCGCCGATAATCTCTAACAAGCCTGTATCCAGAGGTGAAGTAGCGTTCTGGTAAGCCGGAGCTGGCAACACTTGGCCTTCCGCCGTGTCGTGCTCAGCATCTTCATGTGCGGCTGGGTCTACAGCAGGATGTAAAGCCGGAGTGAATCCGCCATTGTTACGCCTGGCAAGGGCGTCCTCGGTCCAATGAGCTCCTGCTCGATGCCATTTCCGGCGCTGCATTGCCGAGACCTCGTCCCAGGACGCCCGCACAGCAGAAACCCTGTCCCTGGGGCCGCCCAAGACTTCTTCCCCACGTCCATGCATACATCTCGACGATGCGAAGAGATCGAAGTCGAAGTCCACGTAGATCAAGCCTCTTGTCGCCCAGTCGCGATCTTCAGCGATGAGGATGAACCCGGGATGGTTCGCGAATTGGCCTTCAACCCAGTTGTCAAGCAGACGTGGCCAGATACCGCTCCTGTTGCGCCACGGAATTTCTTTGCAATGATGCGCAATACATCCCATGACGTTGGCGAAGGGTCTATGGTGCACCTCGACTCGGTGCTCAGGGCAATAATGCCATTCATCGCAGCCTATATTTCCGACCTTGGTGGCAAGACTTGTAATCTGGCCAGCATCCTCGGGTCCGAAGGCGGCGTCTTCGAGCAGGTAGACTGGCCATGGGAATGGCGGCACTTCCTCACCGTTGTTGGTGTAGTGTGGGTCTGACCGCCAGGCAAGGCTGACAGGGTCGCCATTCTGGTCTCCAATCTGTGTTGTCTGTACCTCGTCTGGCGTGGTTTCGTCGTTGAACTGTGCTCTCGGGAATCTGATCCCGGAGGACATGTTGACGAGCGTGCTTTGAGCATGCTGTGAGCATGCTGTGATGGACGGCGTGAACTCAAGGGAAAGACCGTCTGCCAAGCGGATTGGCCCAGCTAGTGAGCGGTTTAGCGGATGTACTGAAGCTACGGCAAGTGGCACAAGGCGCGAGGGCGGACACCCCTCCAAAGTCCAAACCTTCCTCTATCTCATGCCCTCCACCCAACGTCTCAAGTCTGAAGTGTCAATTGGACTCATCATGGACTCCCCATCCTGGCCGCCAGCGGGTGCTCACCCAGGTGTACTGCACTACGTCCCACCCAACCTCTCTGCCTTCGAACCCACCAAGCCTCTCGTCCGATCGATGAACATCAACACCTTGCTCTGGATAGGCGGCATGTTCGACACCTTGCTAGCCGTTCAGTATCCTCTCAAGATCGCCCAAGCACTGCCTCCAACATGGAGTCTTGTTACCGCCTCTTTAAGCTCAGCGGGCAAGAGCTGGGGCGTCTCAAGCATAGCTCAAGACGCCGAAGAGATAGGCAAAATTGTCGCATACCTCGAGGAGCTGAGACCGGGCGGGAAGGTGGTGATCATGGGCCATTCTACCGGATGTCAGGATTGCATGGAGTATCTTGTAGGCGCGAAGTCAGACCAGAGACCACCTGTAGACGGCGTGGTTCTGCAGGCACCTGTTTCGGATAGGGAAGCGTTGGGTAATAGTCTACCGCAAGCTTTCATGCACGAGGCGAATCAACTTGCGCTCAAGATGTGCAGGGAAGGTAACGATAAAGACGCAATGCCCAATCGCTTGACGAAGCCTGCATTTGGACGCATGGCAATCACGGCTCGCAGGTGGGTGGATGTGGCATCACCTGGACCTGACCACAGCGGCTCGGACGACTACTTCTCGAGCGATCTGCCAGATGAGAGACTGAAGGCAACATTCGGCAAGCTGCCGGCAAGCACGCCTCTCTTGCTTCTGTACAGCGGAGCCGAAGAGAACCTCCCGGGATCTGTCAACAAGGATGACCTGGTCTTCAGATGGATCAAGATCGTCCAGGATAACGGTGGTATCGTTGACAGACTCAACGGTAGCATTGTGCCGGAAGCTACCCACAACCTAAACGGTAACCCGGACAGTGTGGTCCGCGATCTTGTACAACGCGTTGTCGGCTTCACGGGTAGACTCGACAACGGTGACTTCATTGCTCAAGGCTCTGGGGCAAGGATGTGATCAGGTCAAAGCAATGCATGATTATGCGCTACAGATTCCATGGGAGGGGGGTATGCTCCCACCGCATGCATCTCCGCTCTTGGAACCCCTCAATCGCTACTCTTGAGTGTGTGCGCTCCCGGCTGGGTGCAAGCTCATCGACCCAATGCGCTAGGCCGACGTTTCGACGCTCGTCGATGTCGTCGACTTTGGTTGGAAATGGTCGCAAAAGTCGAATTCTCGTCGGTCGAGTTTGGTCGCAGAAGTCGGTGAAAGTCGCTACTTGTCGGTCGACTTTGGTCGCAGAAGTCGAATTTGGTCGGTTTCAGTCGGTTTCCGTTGGCCGTGAGAGTCGAAAGTGGTCGCAAAAGTCGGTGAAAGTCGCTATCTGTCGATCGACTCTCGTCGCAAAAGTCGAATCTCGTTGATGGGGCATCTGTAGGAGGGGTAGGAAGCTGTCGCAATTGTCGACCTCCATAATGAGGCAGAGAAGGAGTAGGAGAAGGCTAAGACCGAGTGCCGTCGCCATCGTTGGGTCTCGTTGCGAGAGTCGTGAATAGTTACGACGGTGGACTTTCGTTGGAAAGTCCACAACTAAGTCAACATTTAGCGACAACAGTCAACATTGATCAACATCGATCAACGACTTTATGTCAACATTTAGCAACAATGGTCAACACTGGACAACAATTCTGGTGAACTTCCAACAACATTGGTCAACATTGGTCAACATCGGTCAACAATTTATGTCAACATTTAGCAACATCGGTCAACATTTAGCAACAATGGTCAACATTAATCAACATATATCGGCAGATCAAATACAACAGTATCTGTACACATATCTCCAACCCAATAATATACAATCCCGTCCACCCTTCTGTCGCAATCCATATATCGTCGTGGCCCAAAAATCATACACACGTGCACCTCATCCATCACCATCACCACCCATTCCTTTACCTAAGCTTCACCCCACCCTAGGGTATGTCATCTCTTTCGGCAAGCCCCAACCCTCTGCGGCAAGCCCCAACCTCTGCGGCAAGAAGCCAACCCTCTGCGGCAAGCCCAAACCTCTGCGGCAAGCCTAGAGGTTTACTCAACCGCCTCCAACTCCCCCTCCCGATGCCTAGCAAACGTATCCTTCCACCCCTCCCAAATCCTCATCAATTCCTCTACATACTGCTCATGGATATGGTCGACATACGCAGGATCCGGAGTCTTCGATTGCAGAATCTGGATGGGTTTGCCGACGACAATGTTAATGGGGCGGCGGTAGGGCATGAGGCCTACGTCGTAGTTGAAGACACCTACACCATGCGTTAGTAGGTGGAAGAAAGGGGGATATGGATATGGGAGAGAGGGGTGGGAAGAAGGGAAGGGAGGAGGGGAGAATGGGGAGAGACGTACCCCTAGCGTGGAACAAAGGAATCGTAAACCCCATCAGCTTCTTAACCATGAGTTGTCCCTTGTGCACCCAAGGATGCCCTTCAGCGTCAAATTGATCGTAAAGATCGTTCTCCCCAAACGCCAAGGTAGGCACTAGATCTGCTCCCGTCCGGATAGCTAGCTTGACGAATCCCTTCCGCCTCTTGAGTACCAACCTCAGCGTGTAGGGTTTGGCGTCCAGAGATTCTCTTGCTCCTCCCACGACGATGGTGATGGCCCGGCCCATACCTTCGTTGTTGGGACCACCGCGGGATAAGATGTTCTCGCAAGACTCGCGGGAGACGGAGGCAAGGCCCATGCGGAGTGCGTAATCCCTGTAAATTGGGATCCGGAAGTTCGCGTCGAGAGTCAACAATGTATTCGTAATGCCCGGAAACAACTGACTGAACCCCAGTGCCTCAGTCCCAAAAGCCGCAAAAGCACCATGACTAATGATGCCGTGAGGGTGGTAGCCAAAGATATACTTCCTCGTCGGCTCCAACTCAGCACTCCTATGCAGCCTCGCTGGATAATACCCGGCAAACAAACTCCAGACCTTCAGTCTCCTAAAGTACTCTGATCTTTGGCTCAAACTCCCATCCACGGAAGCCCTGCTTAGCAGAACGTACAGCAGGTACGGCAAGAGGATCGGCCACAAGAGGGGGATCGTGCAAAGGAAGAAGAAGATGCCTAGCCCGCCTGCTATGCTGAGCGTATGCATCAACACCATGCACGTCTGTAACCTCCTTTGTACCGGGACGTTCAAAGGTGCCCAGCGGACAATCGATTGGCTCCAGCCTGCTCCTGCGCGACGGCCGGAGACGAGCTCGGAGTCGCGGCGTTTGAGTTCCATGCGGGCTTTTCGTGCTTCGCCGGGAGGTTCTGAGGTGGGAGGTTTGTCTTGGCGTTGTTGCATGCTGAGGCGGTAGTCGTCTGTGGGTTTGATGGTTGCGAGGTTCTCGCCGGACTTGTTTTGGAAGTTTTCGTAGATTAGTTGGCCGTCTTGTTGGTTTTGGTCAGTTGGCTTCTGGTCGGCGTCCTTCTGTTGCTCGTTTGACGTTTGGTGGCCATTCACCTGGCTTTGGTTCGGCTGCTTGGCGCTCTCCTCTTGTGCTTGATCTGCCTTCTGGTTGCCGTGTATCAATTCGTGATCTGCCTTTTGGTCACCGTTCGCTTGCTCCTCGCCCGGCTTCCGACCAGCGTTTCCCTCTTCTTGGCCTGCTTCCTGTTGGCCGTCTTGTTGATTCTGCTCGGTTGGCTCTTGGTCCTTGTTTTCCTGTTGCTCGTTTGACTCGAAGTAGACACTCTCGTGTCTCTCCTCTGGTTTCTCGCCGCCATCCTCTTGTCTCTTCTTAGGCTTCTCGTCGCCATTCTTTTGCTGATCGTCGGTCTTCTGGTTGCTTCCCCCTTGCTGATCCTCTGCCGCTTGGACACCGTTCCTTTGTTTTGTATCACTCTTCTGCTCGTCATTCTCCTGTTTCTCTTCTGTTTTTTGCTCCCCATCCTCCATCTTCTCATCCGCACTCCCATCCAACCTCAACCAATCCGGCTTACTCCTCGGCGACGAAGTTGACTGCGGACTCGTCTGCTGTGCACTCTGCTGTTGCTGCTCCTGATGTTGCTTGGTCGCCCTATCACGCAAAGACCTCGACGAAACGCGTTTATGCGCCCTCCCTATCGGACTTCGTGGGCTCTCGTCTGCGCCTACAGCCTCATAACTATCCTTCTCGGGTGTGCCGGGTGTCTTCTTCGTTCCGTTGGCTGTACCGTTCATACCTTTCTTGTCATTCGCGTCCTCACTGTGGCTCGCTTTCCTCGGTTGCGCGCCGCCATCCGCTGTATGCTTGATACTGTCCTTACTGGTATCGCCATTTGCTACGATTCTTAACACTGGAGGACCACGTTCGAGGGCATGGGCTGTCGTCTGCGTCTCCTCCTTTCCTTCCTGCCTCTTCTCTGGCACCGCTTTCCTCGGAATCACCGGCATCCCATTCCCCTTCACCACCTCACTCTTATCGCTCGGCGCATGTTCCTTGACCATCTCAGCATAGCTCTCCTTCCCAACCCACAACCCCTCTTTTTTTCCCGCAGGAGTATCCGCAGGGGAGTGGTCCTTAACAGCCTCCTGATAGCTCTCCCTACTATCCTTACTCTCCAGCCTCCCCCTCCCCCTCGAATGCCTCAAACTCGGGCTCGGACTCATATTCGGACTACCACTTCCTGCTCGTTCAACCTCATCCATCATCTCCCCCAAAGGCCTCGGCTCACTACCAGAAATACTGCGACTATGGCTCTTAGGTCTAGGCGGAGACTCTTTGATAGCGTCTTCGTCTACAGGCCCATCTCCCGCGTTGTCGATCTCCAGCCCTTCCTCCGCTGCTTCCGCGTAGGATTTATTAGGAACGGGTAGATGTTGTTGTGAGGAGGGAAAGCGTTCTTCCTCAACGTTGCTCAAACTCATAATGCCGGATTTGGGACGTATGGCGTAGTTGCGGTTTCCTGCTCGTAAAGAGTGTGGCGTAAAGCGCTTCCCGTCAGCAATCATTGGATTGAGGATCGCATTGGCTTTGCGATTATCTGGGAGGGCATGGTGGGAAGCGAAGCTTGAATGACAATGGCTTTTGTGTAGCACGGTAGGGAGAGCTCTCCGTGGGAGCTTCAAACGCTGGATTTGCTGTGGCACGCGTCGATGCGGGATGGCGTCAGAGCGTGAGCTTGATCGCATTTGGCCGGATTGGGCAAGGGCGGCGATGGGTACAATCTTTCATGTGATGATCGACTGTAAGGATCCACATCTCAGTTTTGCTCGCAGCTCAGATATGCCTGATTGCTTCACGGCAATGTGCGTATGATTCGATAGCCAGTTCTACGGAAGCATGAGTCCTCCTCGAGCACACACCAAACCAGGCGGAAGAAGAACGATTGCCGTACGTAAAGGACAAGGCTGAAACATATATATATATATATATATACACGGAGGTATTACGCACTCCAACTCCAACTCCACCATATCGAAACAACAATGCCCAAATCTACGAACCCACTGAAACGCAAGTCCTCTTCGTCACCCTTCTCCTCCCTTCCACGCAAGAAGCCTGGTTCGCGCAAGAGCAGCCTCGCAGAGAAGGAAGATGGGACGGAACGACTACAGGACACGGGTCTCACGCCCTCACTCGCCCCGAAAGGTGTGCGACAAGATGTTGTAAGCTTGATACGGTATATACAGGAGAACACATGGGAAGATGTACCCTCGGTAGCAGGCATGGGGAGCGAGAGGATAAGTGAGATCTTGAGGTTCAGGAAGTTGTTGCCGCATATTGTTAGTACAGCGCACTTACATGCCCTGAGTACGAGTTCGACGGCGACGGAGAGGGAGATGGCAAGGTTGATCGCGCAGGGGGTGGTGCGGAAAGTCGTGATACCCGGTCGTGGCAAAGGAGGGGCGGCGGTGGGAGAGGGTGTTGTTGTGATTGAGGATTGGAAAGCACGCATACGGCATGAAGAAGCTTTGGATGAGGACACCAGAGAGAAGTATATTGGGCTTATGGAGACGAATCCAACGTCCTCTACAACACCTACAACCACACTCTCGCAGACAGAGATGCAGCAACTCGTGCGCCTTGGCTTCCTGACGAACCCGGCCGCTCTCTCCAATGCCTCCAACTTCTTCGCCGCACCAGGCACATCCTCGTTGCTCCCATTGTCAACAGCAGGCTCCACAGCAGCAACCGGCTCTCTCGCAGCCGTAGGCGGACCCGGCGCAGTCCACGAAAGCGGCGGTAGCGGCTCTACCCTCTCCACCCTCCATCACCGACATCCTTCACTAAACAACCTCACTCAAACCATGACTCTCGCCCTGCCAGCCATGGGCGCCTACCTCAAACTCCTCACCGAAGCCCGTCTCCACCTCCTTTCCCTCCTCAAAGCCCTTAGCCCCAAGTACAAGGAAGCAGCAAGGGATATGCTAAAAGAGAAATGGGAAGGCAATGTCCTCGGAGATGCTGCTTCCAGAGCCAAGCGCGCTCGAGGGGAGTGGTCAGGAGTTCTACCAGGCAAGACGAAAAAGTGGAAGGACTTCTACGGCATGAGATTCGAATGGGTGTTAGCCGAGTGTGTCGGTAGTGGACTGGTCGAGCCTTTCGATACTGGGAGTGTGGGTATTGCGTTTAGAGCGAGATGATGACAGAGAAAAGGAAGGAATGAAGGGAATACATGTACATCTGGACCATTCACCTATTCGCGCGGCCCGTTTGACTATTGCGGCGAGCCGGCGATGGTGATGACGGATGGCAACCAACGATCAAGGTTCGAAACGGCGACGACGACATACGACAGCGACGACAGCGATGACGCGCAACATTCACCTACAACTCCCTCTACCAACGATTAGCAACTTCTACCCATCTTCACCTAGAAAAGCGGCCATTGCGAACGCTCTGAAATCTCAAGATCGTTCTCAAGCTCCTGTATAGGCCTCCCTCTGCCTCTTGAAAGCCTTGTGACTCCGAGATATGAGTGATGATCAGCAATGATGTAATTCACCACCGATTCTTGCTGCCAAGAGCGCCACCCTATCGGCATCAGTCTGCTTGTTGTGTTAGTGAATGCTACAACACAGACTGGTTCGCCCTTCAGCGCTTTTTAGGCAGTATCATGTTCAACACCACTGCCACTACCGCACATATAATGAAAGGAGTCTCCACAACCAGGTTGATGCCTTCCTCGAACCCCATAAGCCTGTTGTTCGAGCCACTGTAGTCGAGCACTCGATCAAACCAATCCGGGTGCACGATATCCAGGAACCCAATGCCCAAAGATGCCGTCAAGATGAACCGCTCCCGTCTTGTCCACTGTATCATTGCGAGCACTCTTAGACCAGCGACCGTGATTGTCGCGTACAGAAATACTTGCATCCCACCAAGCACTGATGGCGGCATAGAGGCGAAAATTGCTCCGAACTTCCCGAACAAGCCCATGAGAACTAGAATAGCTGAGGCACACCATCCAGCTCGACGCGATGCGCAACCTGTAAGGACGATGACGCCGTTGTTACCGGCTTGGCTGACCATAGGCGGTCCAGTACCGAGAGCAGAGATCAGCGAACCCAGCCCGTCGCACAAGATACCGCCTTGAATTCGACTATTGAACTTTTCGCCTTCCACTTCGACGCCGCTGATCTCGGCAGTGGCTAGGATGTCCGGCATGCAGGAGACTGCTTCACACGCGAACATGATCATAAGGGGTAGTATGAGCGCCCCATCCACCGAGAGTGGAAATGTATGGACCCATAGGAATGTTGCTACTGGCGCTTCGTTGATTTGGGAGACTGACCAGTATCCACAGCCGCCTGCTATGGCGCAGCCGACTGCGAGACCGATGATCACGGATGAGGATCGCATGAGGGGTGAGCCGAAGATCTCGACGGCTATGATGGTGGCGAAGACTGAGAAGCCGATTCCTAAGAGGTTTGGGTCACCCCCGTATGAAGTCAGTATCGAGGTCTGGCGGTCGATATAGATGCAAGACTTACCAGGGCAACGGCCTCGGAGCATCGATGCTTGGGCAGAGCGCATAGTAACCCGTCCCGTCATGGCAATTGCTGCTTCCAGCCCAGTTCTGCAGCCCATTGCCGATCAGATAGACCCCGACAAGCAGCAAGAGGGAGCCAGTCACCATCTTCGGAAAGATGCTGTTGAGAGTTTTCGGTGGTACCATGGACAGGAGAATCTGGATCCACAGCGTGCAGAGCATACTGCCCAGTACGGCGCCCCACGCCGCAGGACAAGGCAACTTTGTACCGTCGCTTGAGGTTGGACAAGTCCCGTCGCCGTAACGGAGCGCAGAGTAGTTGCCCGTGATGGCCAGGATGTCAAACGTTGGCCCAACCACAGATAGCAAGCCCGTGCCGATGAAGAACGGTGTGCCCTTGAGCTGTACTCTCGTGACCTGCAAAGCGGTCGCGAGACCCGTGACGATGAAACTTGCAGAGACAAGATACTCCGTCATCTCGGTGTCGAAGTAGAAAGCTCCGCCAGCGATCGCCAAGGGTGGGCTCACAATGCTTCCGATCATAGACAGGGCATGCTGAAACCCGAGTACGACTGTCAAGAGTATAGGCACTTCATCATCGATGCCGTAGAAGGGCGCTTCATGGTCGCGGTACTTGCGGTTCAGGGGCCAGACGTTCGGAGTGATGAGGTACAGGTAGTCGTAGTCTCCGATCCAGCCTTCCCGGGAGCTGAAGTAGTGTCGAAGATATGCGGCTTGTTGATGCCAGCTCGACGACTTGATCTCTTCAGCTTCGCCGACCGCTGGTGCAGAAGATGTTTGCTCGACTGCATACGGCTTCCTGGCCTCCAGGTCAGTGTCCGCTGGATCCATGGTCTGACAATGTGTAGCAAGGCTTATTCTCGCCTACAATTGGAAGTCCAATGTGCTGCTCTGTCGTAGTATGTACCTCAGTACACTTGGCGGCATTCTCCGATGCCCTATCTGCTCGCTGTTACCCTATCGGCCGAGGACGCGTACATCAACCAACCGAAGAGACGAGACCCCAAGGATAGACTGTATAGCACATAGCACGTACCAGAAATCGCCTCTCGGTCGCTCACGGAGTCATGCGAAGCATTGGCCCAGTAATGGCGCGCTGACTGGAATGACAAGGCTCTCGTCGATGTCTTGCTTTCACTAGAGCCTTGTGTACTCACTCGACCCACTGCTTTGATCATCAGTCTTCAACTCAGCGTGTCAGCACTGCACCATTATGGACCACCAAGATGGCAGCACAACCCTCTACACCAACGCAACAATTCTCACCCTCAACAAGACCCGCGACATAATACTCGACGGCGCGCTCATCGTCAAAGGCTCCCGTATCGCCGCCGTCGGCAAGACATCTGACCTGGTGCATCAGATATCCAACCATGACAAGCTCCAGATCGTCGACCTGCGCGGCCGCGTAGTACTTCCAGGGCTCATCAATACGCACGCGCATCTCGGCCAGTCCTTGTTGCGTGGCCTTGCAGAGGGTCTGAACCTCCACTCCTGGCTTTGCGACGCTATCTGGCCGCTCGAAGCCTCCTTTCGAGATGACGATGGGTATGTGGCGGCGAAGTTAACGATCGCGGAGATGTTGCTTTCTGGGACGACTTGTTTTCTCGAGCCTATGCTGACACATCGAGCCGGATTTGAAAATGTGGTGCGAGTGGTCAAGGAAAGCGGAGTGAGAGGGTGTTTGGGGAAGTTGGTCAAGCCTGCGGGTGAGACGAAAGCGGTGGAGGGTATGACGGATGCAAGGGATAGGGATGTCTCTGAGATGGGTGTTGAATCTGCTGTCGCGGCGTTCAAGTCCTTTGACGGAAGTTGCGATGGTAGGCTGGAAGTCTGGATGGCGTTGGGTACGCCTAGAGGTAACGATGCAAGCTTCCAGAAGGAGGCGGCAAAAGCAGCGAAAGAGGCTGAGATGGGACTCACGATGCATTGCGCGGAAGCACCCAAGGATCTCGCGATCTACCAGCAATCCTATGGCTGTTCGCCTGCGGAGTTCTGCAGAAATAACGGGATCGTGGGCAAGAAGACAGTACTCGCTCACATGGTCAACCTAGACCTCGAAAAGGACCTCCCCATCCTTTCCGAAACAGGGACGAGTATAGCTCACAATCCCTCGTCCAACTGTAAGCTCGGATCCGGTATCGCTGCTGTTCCCGAGATGCTGGCTAGTGGTGTCAATGTATCCCTGGGTACCGACGGAGCGCCTTGTGCGAATACGTACGATATGTTCCGGGAGATGGATTTAGCCACCAAACTCCAATCTGGCAAACACCAGGATGCTGGAGTGCTTCCAGCGACAACTGTGCTGGAGATGACTACCATAAACGCTGCCAGAGCGCTAGGCATGGAAGACGAGATCGGATCTCTTGAGGTGGGTAAGAAAGCTGACTTCATTGTCCTTAACCCCAATACTATTGGCTCGGCCTGCTCACCCTGGAGTGCGGAAGAAGTAGCGAGTGGTGGGATGGATCCGGTGACCGCGGTGGTGCATTCTTGCACAGGCAGGGATGTTGAGATAGTGGTCGTGGACGGGCAGACTGTGGTGCGAGACGGCAAGCTTGTGCGGTGGGAGGAGCAGGCCATACGGGAGGAGGCCCAAAGATCGGCGAAGGGCATCCGGGAAAGAGCGACTGTCAGTAGGCAAAAGCTTTGCTGGCCGGTTATGTAGCGGATATACAAGCATACTGTCTTTTGAGCCTCGTTCGTGATCGAGTTTGGAGTGGTCTATTGACCGCTTGATTATGAGGCGCTGCATAGACAGCAAGGCATCACCTCCGGACCTCCGAATCTGCAAGCGTGTTAGGCCACTGACCACTGACTGTGGAGCGGTCATGGAGTTGATGGCTATTGTGTCAGGTCACAGGAGATGCTGTGCAATCGCAGTGCGATGCATTAGCATTCATCCGGGTCTATTCGGCCGCCCGAGAGCAGGCATTGCTGTTCCAGCGCATATGAGGAGAGGAGATCGAGGACGTCGTGATGCGAATCCTCCATGAGGCAACAGGTTGCGACGCGTTCGCCGTTGCATCAATTATGAGGTCGATGCGAGACCAGCTTGGAGAGTGGAAGCGCTGGTTGATGTAGCCGCTACAGTCTGTGGTCATTTCCACAGCAGCATATTCCGAACGGTGGTGAGGTGATGTTTGAAAAGAAGGTGGACGGCCCCTCGGGCGTCATGGGCGTATCAGCAGGTTAAGCTTATATTCACTGATCCAGGCCAAAGTTTAGCGCGAACCACCAAGCGACCAATCAAAATTGAAGCGCGCAAGCTAGATGTCAACGCAACTTGCTTATCTCTGCGAAGGATCAAGACAACACTTGTCGCCTACACTTTTGACGACCCAGTTGTCGATGCGCTGAACCCTGCGGCCATCGTCTGCACCCTCCAAACAACTCGCGACACCGTGCGACTACCTCACTCAAGCACCCACTCTCCCCGCCGAGCAGCGAACCGCAGCCATGCCAGCCGCAGCACCCTTTGCGACTTTCCTTATAATTGGACGTAAGTGATGCGCAACCAACCTGTTCGCGATGTTCTAGCTGATTTGTATGGCAGCAACATGCTTCTTCCTCGGCGTAGTCTTCTCCCTCTTCCCCTACGACTACCATGTCCTCTGGACCCACCCCACGGAAGCCTACTTCGCTCTCCTAGAGAACCATCTTAAGTTCCTGCACGCCTCTCCACCCCTGATATCTCGGATTCTCCACATAGTCATTGGCACGGGACTTCTAGGCTTCCTCATGAAGTTATACAAACCTTCCGAAGCGAACATGCTCTTCGACGGCGCTAGCCTTGTGCTGTACATGTGCGGCATAACGGTCTATATCGCCAACATCGTCAAGGGCCTGCGGACTGTTACTGCCAACGCTTACGGTGGGGAAGTGTTGCAGGAAGGCGAGACTATTGCTCAGAAGGAGTACGAGACGGGCGCTGGCGCAGATTTCATCGGGAGGGAAGACAGTCTGAGAGTATTGGCTGCTTCAAATACGATCTTGGCATTGATTTTGATCGGGATATTGGTGCTGCAGGCAGGGCAGTGGTATGCGCAACGCAAGGAGGCGCAGGAGATTGAGCAGATGGATAAGGCAAGAGATGAGAAGAAGGCTGCTAAGGCTTCTGCGTCCAACTCAAACGGTGGAGGGCATAAGAAGAAGCAATAGTAGCTTAGTCTGCTCAGGATATCGTACAGCTTCTTGTGTATCAGCCATATTCGGCAGTCCGACGTGGACGTCACCCGGGAAGAGGTGCCTTTGCAGTGATTTACAAATCGTGTCGCGATGATTTATTATTAGAGTGCCCCGGCAGCGAGATCAATGCGAGATCTGCAGTCGTGATGGAAAGATCGCAAATAATGGTGCAGGCTGGTCGACATTTGGCGCGGCTTTCTGTCGACTTCACTCTCGAGCCGTATCATTGGCTAAATTTGCAGGGGAGCTAGCGGACGGACGACCTGAAGTGAGGTATACTGCTCTCGAATGTTTCTCCTGTTTCCATCGAACATTGCAATTGCCGTAGCGAAGTACATTGTCCCACGCCACATTGGACGATATTCCCTTGGATGCCTCCATGAGTTCGAAAGCACACGCTTCCGGGAGTGTCAACTCCTGACCGTCACCCGGCGAGCCTTCCCTTATCGGAGCTGGCCGCCACAAGGCCTAGATAACAGGCAAAGCACTTCAAGACTTGCAATTTCATCTCTACCTTACTCTGTCGACTAGACCAAAGGACTGAACGACACTTTACTCCAATGACTTTGGTCCTGACTGCTGTCGGTTGTTGGCTGCTGTTTGACGATTACGGTTGAACCAGAAAGACGACCGCCCTCTGTGAGCGGTGGCGATGAGTACGGAATCTGCCATTATGGCCACCACATTGAGGGGACTGCCCGACGATGCGGAGGACTACAATGACTACATCGAAGGGATGCGAGCCGAACAGTACCCTATGTTGAAGGATACGCTCTACCTCGATCACGCCGGTACAACCCTGTACAGCAAGCTCCTCATGGACCGTTTCCACACTTCCATGATGTCTTCTCTATTCGGCAACCCACACTCGGCATCACCGTCTAGCCAGCGTTCGACGCAGGAGATTGAGAACGTTCGTCTGGACTTACTCCGTTTCTTTGGAGCGGACCCTGAGGTCTATGACCTGGTGTTTACGGCGAATGCTACGGCTGCGATTAAGTTGGTTACGGAAGCTTTCAGGGAGCAGGAGGGAGGGTTTGAGTATGCGTATCATGTCGATTCGCATACGAGCCTGGTTGGCGTGAGGGAGGCTGCAGGGACGCATCGATGTCTCGGGAGTGATGAGGAGGTCGAGGAATGGCTTGCTTGCCCACAGGACGATGGCAAACTGAGCTTATTCGCGTACCCGGCACAATCGAACATGAACGGACGACGATTACCTCTTGAGTGGTGCAACCGCGTACGAGCGTCTAGACGAGAAGGCTCAACTTACAACTTAATCGATGCTGCCGCCTTCGCGTCGACATCCCCACTCCGTCTGGACGAAACAGCACCAGACTTCGCGGTGTTGAGCTTCAACAAGATCTTCGGCTTCCCGGATCTTGGTGCCTTGATTGCTCGTAAAGATACGGCGCGCTTGTTTGAGAAGCGCAAATACTTCGGCGGCGGGACCGTCGATATGGTCGTCTGTCTAAAAGAACAATGGCATGCTAAGAAAGCCGGTCCCTTGCACGAAAGACTGGAAGATGGTACGCTTCCGGTACACAGTATCCTGGCGTTGAAATCGGCATTAGAGACGCATGCAGAGCTGTTTGGGGCGCTCGAGAGAGTGTCCAAGCATACTGCTGCATTGTCAAAGCGGCTCCACGACGGCCTAGTGGAGCTGAGACATGCCACCGACCAGACCGTATGCACTGTCTACAAGCACGCTACGGCGACTTACGGTGATCCAACGAGTCAAGGCCCGATTCTTGCGTTCAATCTGAAAGACGGCAAAGGGAATTGGGTCAGCAATACAGAAGTTGAGAAGCTAGCTACCATCAAGAATCTCCACCTGCGGACAGGAGGTGTCTGCAACCCAGGCGGCATCGCGCAGTCCCTAGGCCTTGCTCCATGGGAGATGCGTGAGAATTTCTCTGCCGGCTTTCGCTGTGGAGGTGATAACGATGTTATCAATGGCAAACCGACAGGTGTTATACGTGTCAGCCTTGGGGCTATGAGTACGCGATCGGATGTCGAGCACTTTCTGGCGTTCATCAATGAGTTTTTCGTCGACCATACTTCACCACCCTGCGCGCGCGCACGCATACAGCAGACCATCGATGCAGAGGGGCAGAGCCAACAGCGCTTCCACGTCGAGAGCTTGACTGTCTACCCTATCAAAAGCTGCGCCGGCTGGCATATTCCTTACGGCGTGCCCTGGGAGATCCGCGCCGAGGGATTGGCATGGGATAGAGAATGGTGCATCGTGCATCAGGGGACTGGTAAAGCTCTTAGCCAAAAGCAGCATCCGCGAATGGCCCTCATGCGGCCAGTACTCGACTTCAAGGCTGGCGTACTGCGCATTAGTGCCCCAGGGACAAGTGAGCAGATCACAGTGCCTTTGTCAAAGGACCCACGACTCTTCGAAGCTCCAGAATACACGGCTCGTGATGCGAGTGTCTGCGGCGACCCAATAACAGCACGCGTATACACGTCGACAGCTATCGCAGACTTCTTGACTAAAGCCATCGGTGTACCCTGCACACTGGCGAGGTTTCCGGCTGCGAATGGCGTATCAGCTTCGGCAAGGCATAGTAAAGCTCACCTCCAGCAGACCGGCATGTCCGCCGACAGCCCAAGGCCCATACTACTCAGCAACGAGTCTCCAATCCTAACCATCTCCCGCTCCTCCCTCAATCGCCTGAACGAGCAGATCAAAGCCAAAGGCGGCAAAGCCGCGCACCCCTCCGTCTTCCGTGCCAACATTGTGCTTGCTGAAAGCCCTCTTTGCCCACCGGGCCAGGAACAGCCGTGGGCGGAAGATGATTGGAAGAGCATGCGCATTGGTGCGCAGGATGGGCCAGTGCTAGAATTCCTGGGTGGCTGCAGAAGATGCCAGATGGTCTGCATTGACCAGGTCAGCGGCGAGAAGAACCAAGAGCCATTCGTCACGCTTGCCAAGACAAGGAGGTTCGGGGGCAGAGTGCTGTTTGGGGTGCATACTGCTCTGAAAGCTGGGCAGAAAGGGCGTGCTACGGTTGAGGCTGGAGACAGTGTTGAGACGTTTTGTGGGTGAGGTGCTACGCTTTTGGCATGTAGGGACCACTAAGTGAGGTGTAACGCAGGAAAACGAAGTCGTTACCGGACAGAGATTCCAAACTCGACAGCCTTCTGAGAAACAGATGGAGGATTAGGGGGTAGCCTGCAAAGAGACGAAGCTGTTGAGAAAGGCGCACTACATCTCCTGATGCCCTCTTGATCTTCATGGTTCTGGTAAGCTACCCAGCGGCAATTGGCAGCATCTCAGAGCCGAAGACCGTGACCGATTGTTACTTCTTCCACCGACCCTTGTGGTACACTGCGCCAGTGTTCGAGCGAGACACTCGAGAAACGGGACTCCGTTCCAGTGCGTGCCAGAGTGTTCCCTGTTTCTCAGCACTCGCAAAGTAGATAGAAGCACGAAAAATCCGCGAGTTTACAGCCCAGCAAATGAAACCATTTACTCACTCTATCTATCTACGCTATATCGGAACCTGTGACTCTACTCCAACTTCGTCCTCCTCGTATCAGCCTTCTCCATATACCACTCCCTCTCCATAAACTTCAACCCCTCATCAATCAGAATAATCGGCGCGCTCCACCCAAGCACGATATACCACTCATCCCACCCCAGCGGCACAATGCCGAAAATGCCTTGCAAGAAAGGCGTGTAGAGCAAAATAAAGTGCAGTACCATTGAGAGTGTAATGGCGTAGATGAGGATCATGTTGCTCCAGAGCGGTAAAGTGAGGAGGGACTCGGACGAGGAGAGGGCGTTCATGGCGTTGAGCATTTCGATCACGACGAGGATGCTGAGGGAGATTGTCGAGGCCATGCGGGAGGAGTCGTCGGTGAAGATTGAGCAGTTGATTTCTGGGAAGGAGGTGGAGCATTGGTGGAAGTGGGTCTGTGGAGTTGTCAGTATTGATCTCACGTGATGGGATGGGAAATGCAGGTTGAACTTACCAGCTGCCATAGAGTGATCTTTGGCCCGCCCTCGTAGAACATGAACCACCAAGCATACCCACCGACTGTCGCCAGACCAACATACGTGCCGATCACCATGTAGCGGAAGAACAACCACCCGCTAATAAGCGGTTCATCCCTCTTCCTGGGCGGTCGCTTCATAACATCATGATCAGGTGGGTTGAAGCTAAGCGCAGTCGCAGGCAGACCATCCGTGACCAAGTTGACCCACAGAAGTTGAACCGGAATAAGCGCCTCTGGCATGCCGAGCGCAGCCGTAAGAAAGATGGAGACCACCTCGCCGATGTTCGATGATATCAGGTACCGGATGAATTGCTGCGTGTTGTTGTAGATGCTGCGGCCTTCTTCGACGGCCGCCTCGATCGTTGCGAAGTTGTCGTCTGCGAGGACCATGTCTGCAGCGAGCTTGGCGACATCGGTACCCGTGCCCATGGCCACGCCGATGTCACTCTTTTTGAGCGCAGGAGCGTCGTTCACGCCGTCACCGGTCATTGCCACAACTTCACCAGCTGACTGCAAGAGGTCGACGAGTTTGGACTTGTGAGTCGGCTCGGTGCGAGAGAAGAGTGAAGCGGACTTGGCAGCCTTGAGCTTGTCGCTGTCGCTCAGATCGTCGAATTGTCGTCCAGTGAAGCTCTTGCCCTTGAGGTCCTCGTGGGGGCCGAAGACGCCAATCTGTCTGCAGATGGTCTCCGCGGTGTTCTGGTTGTCACCAGTAATGACGACAACCCGGATGCCAGCTTGACGACACTGACGGATGCTCTGTGCGACCTCAGGACGAGGCGGGTCCAGCATACCAACGAGACCAAGGAGAGTCATATTTTGCTCCAGTTGTTCATACTGCTGAGTAGTCTTCGCCTTGCTCGCCAAGTTGGAGTCGACGTTATCAACGCTGGCGAGCGCCATGACACGCAGACCCTTGTTACCGTAGTCGGTAACCTCCTGCTGTAGCAGCGAAGCCAGCTTATCCGATAGCTTCTCACGCTTGCCGTCGCTGCCCACTAGACAATGCGTGCAACGTGCCAGTACAGACTCCGGCGCACCTTTGACCAACAGCCTCTTAGAGTTGCCACTGCCAACGAGCACGGACATGCTCTTCCTGTCGCGGGAGAACTCGTAGATCGAGACCTTGGGAGCCTTCTCCTCGAAGTGCTTGCTGATGTAGTGCAGTTTCGAGTTGGGCGTAAGAGTAGACCTTGTGCTGTTGTACGAAGCATCAGGCGTTCCGATCTTCTCGACAAGGACTCTGAGAGCACCTTCCGTCGGCTCGCCGACATTGTTGTACGCCCTGTGAGTGCTGTCGTAGGACAACGTAGAGCCGTTGCAAATAGCAGCGGCCTCGGTCATCTGCGCAATGGTAGCAGAAGTCGCGGCTGGGTTCTCAATGGCCTTGCCATTCTGGAGGATGGAACCTTCCGGAGCAAAGCTAGTACCCTCAACATCAAGCTCTTCAAGCCCAGATCCGTTCGCATTGATATGAACGACCTTGCTGACGCTCATCTGATTCGTGGTGAGTGTACCAGTCTTGTCAGAGCAAATAACGCTGCAGCTGCCGAGCGTCTCCACAGATGGAAGGGAGCGAACGATGGCGTTCTTCGCAGCCATCTTGCGGGTACCAAGCGCCAAGCAAGTCGTAATGACTACAGCCAGACCTTCCGGAATCGCAGCTACACCGAGTGAAACTGCGATCTTCAGGTAGTAGATAGCTCCCTTGGTCCAGTTGCCGCCGTGAGAGGGGTCGTTGAAGTGCCGAATGTTGATCAACCAGACGAGGATGCAGATACCGCTGATGACTTTGGCGAGCATGTCACCGAAGTCGTTCAGCTTCTCCTTGAGCGGTGTCGGCTGTGAGATTTGCGCCGTGATGGACTCGTGGATGTCGCCAATGGCCGTATTAGAGCCAGTGAGAACTACAACCGCATGCGCTGTTCCAGTAACGACTGTCGTTCCCGAAAACAACATGTTGACCTGATCCTGCTTAACAGCCTGCGCATCTTTGATAGCCTGAATATCCTTTCCCACACTCTCACTCTCGCCTGTCAAGATCGACTGGTCCACCCGGAAGCTGTTGCTGTGTATGCTCAACACCCTGCAGTCCGCCGGTATCCTGTCGCCGACCGCAACATGCACAACATCTCCCGGCACAAGCTCTTCCGCCTTGACTTCTGATAAGCGGCCATTCCTGACTGCCTTCGCCTTGTTCGCGCTGTACTCCTGCAACGCAGCGATAGCCTTCTCCGCAGAACTCTCTTGGCTAACACCAACAACGGCATTGAGGATCAGGATCGTTAATATGACGGCCGGGTCGACGAAGGCTTCCAAGCCACCGCCTTCTTCAAAGAGGGCTAAGACGAATGATATCGCTGCTGAGCCGAGGAGGATAAGGACTAGCTGGTCCTTGAACTGTTCGAGGACGAGTTCCCACAATGGAGTCGGTGGCTCTTCGGGTATGGCTATGCGATTGTTAGTTCTCTGCCATATTGAATAGGGATATCCAATGTTGCTATAGGATAGGAATACCCACCATTCTTGCCGTACTTCTGCACCGCAAGTTGTACTCC
>JAKLLW010000323.1:0-39583 GCA_022814695.1 Neocatenulostroma microsporum
CTCGCGCGAACGGCGACTCTTCGAGCCAGGAGTCTGCGACGTCTGGCCCGAAGGGTGCCGTCAGCCTCGTGCGATTCTTGTCGCATATCGTCAATGCGAGAGATAAGGCTGGAAACACGGCGCTCAATCTTGTTGCAAGGATTGGAAACAGGAGTATCATCCAGCAGCTACTTGAGATTCACGCTGATCCCAGCTTGCCGAACTACAAGGGCGTAAGCGCCAAAGACTTTGGCGTTGGTGTTGAGCCAGGCGAGCAGCCGTATGTCAACGGCGGACTAGCGAGCCAGCAGTCTATGCAGCTTCAGCCAAGCACGCAAGAGACTTCCGTGGCCGACGGTGAAGGCCAAGCTGAAGCAGTCGAGCCCAATGGAAGCCAAGTGGAGGAGCTGAGTCAAGATGTCATTGAGTGTATGTCTCATCTCTGATATGCTATACCTTTCATTGATCCAATACTGACATAATTCATAGCAATAACCTCAATGCTGACCCAAAACCTCGCCTCCCACCAAGACCTCCTCCGCGTCCGCACCGAGCAAATCGACCGCCTCAACGAGCAAATCCGCGAGTTCAGCGCCTTGCAGAAAGCGGATCTAGAGCGTTTACAGGAGATCAAAGAACGCGTCAAGCTGCGCAGCGAGCGACAAGCCAAAGTCGCCAATCTCAAGCGCGCGATCCAAGAACGGAAGTCTGCGAATGCTAAGCCGAGCAACAAGAAACGGAAGGCTGCATCACCGCAACTCGAGCAGCCGGCATGGCTGGACGAAGACTCAGTCGACGGAGTCACGGAGGACCAGGACTCCTCTCTGCCCTCGCCGAAGGCGCTGAGGGCGAGGATGAATGCTTATTTGAGTCATAATGTGGCGTTGCAGAGACAGGCTGATGAGCTTAAGAGCCGGAGTAGTGAGCTTGAGAGTGTTTATCGGAAGGTTGTGGCGCTTTGTACTGGTGTGCAGGAGGAGAGGGTTGAGGAGAGTTTGCCGGCTTTGGTCGCGGCTGTGGAGAGCGAACGTGGTGGGTTGGGCGAGCAGGAGGTTGGGAGGGTGAGGGACTTTTTGAGGAGGGTCGATGGAGGTGGCGTGGGGAGTGATAGTTGAACTTGGTTTCGGGGCGTGTTGATATGACCTTCGTCGCGCTGCTGATGAGAAGGATATGAGATTACATGACAGCGCATCACAACTGCCACCTTCACCTTCGTCAACTGCTCATCTCAGCAGTCGTACTGACCCGGACAGCCGTGCTCACACCAAGCTTGAATATTCGCAAATGGACACAGAGAGGACAACGTTGGGGCTATAGCAAGGTACGTAAAATGTCTTTTCGAGCCCATACAATGGGGACGCTGATGGCTGTACATACTCTTCTCAGGTCAGACCGTTATCCGCCGCCTGCAGTGGATGGTCTGGCCTGTAAGCAAGGATACTGCAAGCGCCCATCCCCTCCGGCATTTCAATTCAGTGGCTCACAGGGTACTACAAGCCCTGGAACCGTTGCTGGTCGTTCTATTCCCTACGACCGTTGCCCGCCGCAGGGTGTAAGGCGGATTACTGTTAGACATGTGACGAGACTGCACGAACTGGACGAATCTGCCGACCTTACAATCAAGTTGGGCGGTATGCAGAGCTGCTGCTACAGGGCAGCTGATGCAAGCTTACGGTAGTAATGAGATGCTTGTCCAATCAATGTTCCTCGCATACATTGCTGCGTGATGCCTGAGGCCTGGATTTCAAGTGCCTGTTCGCTACTAGCGCCAGAGAAGGCGTGCACCGGTCGTGTCGTCTCGATTGGAATATACAGCTCGCGAACGAGGCGACACTTCGGATACCTACCCCGCTAACGCCCAAGCGTCCTGCAGCTTCGCTACCTGTATTCAGGCGCACTGCCGCTGTTGGAGAAGTCCTCCAGGTCGCTATACCAAAGGCCACGATGCCTTGCCGTGCGCCTTACCGCGGCGGAAGCGACTTCCCACAAACGAAGAAGGTGAAGATGAGTGCGAGTGACAAGCTGGACATGGTCCGGTAAGCATACTTCACACGGCTTTTTGGGTACCGGGCGCTGATATTTGGAAGCCTGTACGAAGAGGAGACTCACGCCGACGTTACGATCAAGTGTGGAGACCGCGAGAAGAAGTGCCACAGACTCGTCCTGTGCTCCAAGTCTGAGTGGTTCAGCAACATTCTTGGCCCTGGTGGCGAGCTCGAGGTATTTTGGAGCCAAGTACCCAACATTGCTTTGTGGTGCGTAGCTAATGGTCTTCCAGAGGCGGGACATAATTGACTTCGACGAGGCTGAGGACCCGAATGCAATCGAGATGATGCTGTGGTTTGTCTACACCTCCAAGTATGAGCCATATCAGCACACGGACGAGCACGATGCAAGCAGTGACGACGAGTCCGAGACCCAAAGTGCGAGCGGGGATGAGATGGAGATGGAGCAAGGTCAAACCGAGCGCGACCCTGAGATCGTCACTGCATGGCGTGCTCACCTCGACAACGCTTTGCTGGCTAAGAAGTACGGCGTCAAGGAATTGGCACGCTCCGCACTTTGCGCGTTCACGCTGGCGGTCAAATATGAGTCAGATATGGGCGAGGTCATGCTGATCCGGCGTACCTTGCCCAAGTACTTCGACGAGATCGACAATTACATCGGTGAAGGTGAGATGCAGGAGCTCCACGAAGAGGTGCTCAGGCAGAAGCTAGGAAAGCTGCTAGCCCACTCGCCCTTTCGACGGCTGATGGACGAGGACGATGCGCTGGCGAAGAAATGCTGGGAGATGGTTGCTGAGTATTACCGTGGGCCAGGCTATACTGAGAGGCGTTTGGATCGGTCGCACCGTCATCGTGGCGCGCTGATCCGTGCGCCCACTTGGCGGCCGGCGTGGCGGCTCGATACTCCCACGCCTATCTCCAGCCCTAGCCCTGAGTCTGCATAGATCAGACGTCCGCGGCCCAGTCTGTGATGCCAACATCATGCGGGTTTATCAGAGCCGCTGGCCCCTGGGCGATATTGGGAGAGGGGAGACAGTCGTAACCAGCAGGCTTCCCGCAGAAGTAGCGCACATCGTAGACATGACTGCCACTACCAGCCTGGCGACTGTAGGGTTCTCGTTCACTATGTACCTCAATTCTCGCTTATATTCGCCGGATCCCCACGACTAACAGGAACGTTACAAGAATCTCCGCATCAAATTTCCGAGCATCTGGACACTTCACACATGGTGACTATAAACAAAGGCACTCATCCGTATTATGGACACAAAACGTTACTTCAACGCCGAAGCATTTTCTGATGTCACTGTCAAGCTCGACGAAAAGGAATGGCGGGCGCACAAATTCATACTGAGCCAGAAGTCAAGCTACTTCCGCACAATGCTCGAGGTAAGCACTTAACAACGGTAATAGTACATGACTTTTACATCCGAGCTGCTAAGGGAGGACAGGATAACGGGTTACGAGTTGTGAAGCTGGACGAGGACGATGACCTGGACTCTATCGATGGCATGCTCAAATTCATCTACGAGTTTGGGATGCTCAACATCTCGCGGCATGGTGAAGAGCATTGGCGCTTTCACCTCAACTTGTCATTCGCGGGTAAGAAGTATGGAGTTGAGCTGCTCGAGGATGAAGCCTACGAGAAATTTGAATACCCTCTCAAACGCATGACCGACATCGCCACTCTATGCGAGCTGCTTCAGTTGCTACCAAGTTACTACGAGCAGAACCTACGCCTGAAGCCGTTGACTGACGAGCTCCGCAAGACCTTCCTCGTCCACTTGCTTGAGGATGCGAAGTTCCAAAGAACAATCCCGGATGATGAGGCTGCCATGGAGAAAGCATTCACGCCGTTGGTCGAGAAAGTAGGCGTCAGAGGCAGACAGGCGTTGAAGGCTGTCAAGGACACTACCGACAAATGCGAAAACTGCAAAGGCTGCGTGGCTCGAGCCATCTACGCTGAGCTGGGGCCCAAGAATGGGCGCAGTGCAGCAGAGATGGAAGCTGCACGTGCAAAGAGACCGGCTCGCAACCATCCTAACCCGCTTGTGGCGGAGGTTTTGGGGGAGCGTCAATGGGATGTTACGGTCCAGCACATCGTTGCTGCCAACCCCAATCTCAGTAGGGAAAGGCTGGAGCTGTTGAAAGGCGCGCTGGAGAGCTCTGTGGCGGCGAGAACGGAAATAGACATGCTGGAGGAGGACATGCTGGAGAGGGAGCGCATGCTGGAGACTGAAATGCTGCAGAGGGACATGCTGGACGAGGACATGCTGGAGGAGGACTCTACGTGAGCTAGTGAGGAATTGGGGCGGTCTCGTACTATACAAGAAGGGGGTGTCGGCCATGGATTTCCGATCTGGTGTCCTACATGTGCTTTTCGCTATCCCAGGCCGGAGAAAATGGACCGCGAGTGCGACTGGAAAGGCAGCATCATACGGATGGTACGATGGAACACGCCAGGCACGTAGATCCGCATACTCAAGACATTTTTGTACTGCATGCTGTCCCTGTGCCTCAGCTCCTTTTGTATCCGGCGCTTTCTTTTACTGTACACTTCTGTAGGCAACGTCACTTACCGCTGTGATCATTTCCCCTACGATGATCAGTTCTTCTGGTGCGCCACGCTTCCAGAACGGAGAAGTCTGCGAGACTGCGAGCTGGAATCCTTTCATCGCCTTCGCGAGTGGCATACGAGCGAGGCAGAGATGGTGGAGACTAAGTATCTTTTGGGCATCGCATCTCATTAAGCATTGATCGAGCACTAGCCAGCGTACTGCGTACAGTGCCTGAAGCACCTCGGCCAGCCATATACTCATGGCGATCGCAACTGAGCTATGCTTCACCACCTCCCTGCATTCTCACCCAACTTCTTTCCTCGCTCTCTTTGCTCTGTGACTGCTCAACCAACCCCCAGCCTACTCATCATCCTCAATGTCGAAGTCCCTGTCCTTCACCCCCGCCGGCGGCGCCGCGTTCGCAGAGAGCATAAGCTTCTTGTACTGCTTCTGCAGCACACTGCCCTACATTGGATAGTCAATAACAGCTCATCCTTGATTAACCCTCTCAAAGCACCTACCGGGTACGTATCTCCACCATGGTTCACAACCGACTGCGAGATCAAGTTCCACTTCTCCTTCTCAAACGCCACCTCAACCTCATTCTTCGCCTCCTACAAAAGCCACGGGTGTAAGCATTGATGGTCGATAACGGTCACACACAACAGTACTCACCAACAACTTCGCATTGTCCTCCTCCTTAATCACCACGAAATTGCTCTTCAACCGCGCATACCTATTCGGCAGCGTCGAGCTCCCCGTCACATCCCCCGTCATCTTCTGCCACTCAATGCGGATGTCCGTCCAGGATTTTCCGGCATCGCGCTCATCGAGGAGCATTTTGTCGGCGGCGTTGCATTCTTCGTAGGAGCGGGCGATGGCCATTGCTTTGGTGGGTTTGGCGGCTGGGGCCTAAATTTGAGGGGGGGAGGTTAACGGGGTCTTTGCTGGGAGGGAAGGGTTGAGGAAAGGGGGATGGGGATGGCTTACCTTGCGCTTAGAGCCAGGGGTGGACTTGGGGGTACCCTCTTTGGTAGCTGGTGTAGACTTCTTTGGAGTGGCGGCCCCGCCGGTCTTCGCCTTCTTCTTCTTTGGGGTCTCGTCCTCGTCCGCCTCGTCTTCGTCATCGTCGTTGTCGTCCACGGCGGTCTCCTCGCTCTTCATCTTGCCGCTGCCGCGCTTCTTCGGGGTGGCTTTGGATGGGGTAGGGGTTGGGGAAGTCGCGGCTGTCTCCTCACCTGTGCCTTTGTCCGAAGTAGCTGCTACGCCCTCCATTGGCGAAGAGGCCGGGAGAGGGGTGCTTGATGGCTCGGCCTTCATCATGGTGTTGTCGGCGATGCCAGTATCAGACATAGCTGGAGATGTTCGTGGTGGTGGTTGGGTGAGTGACACTGGGTCTGTTGGAGATGTTGAAGTGGTATATGAATGAGTTTGTGAGATGTTTGTGAAAGGAACGGAGAAAGGTTGGGGATTCCTTAAGTAGCTGAAGGTGCAAAGTCGGAGAAAGTGAGCTTGGTCATGCGCGGGTTCACTGTCACATGCGTACAGGGTATGTCGGGGATGAATGAGCTGACAATGGCTACAATCGGCTGGAAGGTGCCGTTCTTATCGCCATTGAATCACACTCCATGTCGTCAAGGGTTTACTGTCTGATGGCCAGAAAGACCGCGTTGAGGTGTCCACTCGCTGGCGTTTCCACTACCTGGTCTCCCCAGAGCATCAGTATCACCCAAGCGACTATTGAGGGCGAAGGTCTGCGTCTCTGTCCCGGGACATGTATCCGGTCTGTTTTCGCCGGTCTGTTTACACCGACGTAATCGCTCCATTTGTTGACGCAGCCTTACTGCACGGCCCACTAGCGTGCAAACGGCAAATTGCACTTCCACCTTCACGTCTAGCTCCACCTTCACTGCTACCTCCACCCAACACATCACGAAAGACGGCCTTTGGACGACAACAACTTGGTATCGGTAAGTCATTGCTTGTTTGTTCAGCGTTCTGTTTTGCACATGAGCGTTTCACGGCGGCGGGTGGGTCAGCGGGAGGATATTGCGTGTTTGTTTATCGAGGAAGGAGTTGGACAAGCGATGTTTGCGAAGGAGATTGCAGGAGTTCTTGTTGGGTTGCAAAGGCCTCCACAGGTATCTCACCATGCACGGTGATGGTCTGAGCCATCATACAGCGCGGCGACACCACTGAGCTTCCATCGTTGCTGGGAGATGCTGCCAGGCCGATGGACACGAGAATGGGGACTCGGCTCGACCGCAGACATCAACTTCATGCTAGCTCTTCAGCTCCATGAGAAGCGATTTGAAGCCATCACAAGCCGCGGCGGTATGCTCAGCCCGCGCTCTCGCGTGGAGATCGCGTCCCACCAGCGAAGGTGAGCTCTAGGCTCGAACCTCCAGGATGCGGTTGCACCATGTCTATCGGCGGCAATTTCTGACAGAGCGATGCGCATC
The DNA here is from genome assembly GCA_022814695.1 of Neocatenulostroma microsporum. Classification (NCBI taxonomy): domain Eukaryota; kingdom Fungi; phylum Ascomycota; class Dothideomycetes; order Mycosphaerellales; family Teratosphaeriaceae; genus Neocatenulostroma; species Neocatenulostroma microsporum. The sequence continues at coordinate 7,006 of JAKLLW010000323.1, forward strand.
TTGAGCCCTCATACAGCGCGGAGGTATGCCTCGCTCGTGGTATTCGCCTGGAGATCGCGACCAGCCGGTCGATGTGGACCTCGGAACCTGGACCTTCACCCTGCGCTCCCACTGTGTCAGTGGAGGGTACCTCTCCATGAGTAACAGTCATCCTCGAGGCGTCATACAACGCGGTGGTTCGCTTTTGCTAGCCAATTTGCTCGGAGATCGCGTCGCGCTGGCCACCTGAGCTTTCGGCTCGAGCATTTGGTCCTGCGCTCACGACATGTCGCTGGTGGACCTCTCCCGGCATAGCCCACCAATCTCAAGGCATACATCCGCAGTATACGAAGCCTCGAGATGCGTATCGTCACGCGGGGATTGCGCTCCACCAGCAACCTTAGGTTCAGGATCCAATCTTCAATCTATGCTGGCGTTATGCCGCTGGCGAAGTTCTCTCGGCATAGCACACCCATCTCAAGGCATTGCACAGCGCGGCGGCGTGCTGTACCAGTACCATATCGCGCGGAGAAGTTGCCATGCTAGCGAGTCGAGCTTCAGGGTCGGACACTTGATTCTGCACTGGCGGAGCGTCGTCTCTCGGCATGTCACGCTCATCTTAACGCATACCGCTGCAGAGTGTAAAACCTCAGGATGATCCTGGTGGCTCGGAGATGGTGTCCTGCCAGCAATCGTGAGCTGGGTGCATTCACATGTTGAAATTCACTCGTTCATGTCGCGATTTGCCACATCCCACTGACACATTGATATATATAGGCCACCGTATTCACCGCCAGCACCGCCAAAATGGTTGCATTCCCAGATGCTCCGTGGCACAAAAAGGTGCCTGAGGTCTCCGTCGCTCCGACACGGCCGGTGCAACCGTTCCAAGTCGGCTTCATGGGGCTGGCAACAGATGCCAACGGTAGAATCCTTACTGCCGCAGAACTTCTCAGCATGCCCATACCTCCGGAAGAAAACGTGAATAGGCTGCCTTTAGGCAAGCCAAATCGGTTGTTGAGTCCACCGCGCAAGAAGGCAAAGAAGGCTGAGGGTGACAAGAAGGAAGAGGTGCGGTCGCATCAGCCACGTGGTTCGGGGCCGAAGTGGATCCCTGTGATGGGGCAAGCGCAAGCGATGACTCGGAGTGCACCTGCCTCCGGAGGTATGCGCGAAGATATACCTCCTCCACCACCACCGCCGGAAGCACCACCACGTCGCCGATCGAGGTCGGCGAAGGCTACTATTATCATCGCCAGCCCCAAGCAAGTCAAGGAGTGGAAGAACTCTGGGGAGATCGAAGAGATGGGCGCCACGAAGCGGATGAGCAATGGCGAGGCCAAACCAGCGACTGTCGTCGGCCCACACCCTTCGACCATTGTCGTGTCGCAGCGATACATGAGCCAGGCCTTCATCGACAAGCGCTTGCACCCTTCTGCTGCTCTCGATAACCAAGAGCGCCTGCTCGCAGAGTCAAGAGAAGACAATGTGCGGCTGCAAGGAGTAACATGGCTGGATCAGGTGCGTCGAGCGCTCATGCTCCCTATCAAGACGTACACGACAGCCTGCCACTTCTTCCACCGTTTCCGCCTCGCGCATCCCGGCGCGGAATACCAGATGGAGCACGCCGCAGCAGCTGCCCTCCTACTATCCTGCAAAGCAGAGGACACATTGAAGAAGAGCAGGGATATACTAGCAGCAGCATGGAACCTCAAGACCGGCGGCGGGCATGACGCTCTCGCAGCCGACGACGTCATCTTCGAGGCGCCCAGCAGAATAGTAATCGGGCTGGAGAGGTTAATGCTGGAGAGCAGCGGCTTCGACTTCCGCAGCAAGTACCCGCACAACATTCTCGTCAAGATCGCCAAGGACGTGCCGGGTGCGGACGTTAGGGAGAAGAAGGATGTTGCGGAGCTGGCGTGGACGATCACTACGGACATGCATCGGACGTTCGCGCCGCTGAAGCAGACACCGGCTACCATGGCTATTGCTGCTATTGAGCTTGCGGCGCTGTTGAGGGATGCTACGGGGAGTGGTGGACCGACAGGGTTCCGGGAGAAGTTGGTTGGGTCGAGGACGATGAACGAGTGGACTACGAGGGAGGAGGTCATGGAGACCGTGCTTGATTTGCTGGATCTCTACACCCACCACACAGCGGGCAGCATCTTGGGAACGAAGTACAGCCTCGACGATTTCCTCCGCATCCGCCTCGCTCTTAACAAGGAGTGCAAAGAGCAGAGCATCCCGCGCTATGGCGAGAGACCGGAGAACCCGCCAGCCTCAGTCGCAGCTTCTCTTCAGGCGAACGGATTTAGTTTCCAAGTCCAGAACGGTCATCCGACGCCCGTGTCTCCACCACAACCAGGCACGCAGCAGCAAGCGAACGGTAATGGCAATATGGCTCTCCCGCCGGTGCCAGAAGGTGGAGGGACCTTGCGCTTCATGCTCAACCCTCAACTCGCTGCTGAGGAGAAGAGCGAAGTCCAGAAGTACTACACAGAAGAGTGGGAGGAGTACGATGAAGAAATCGAAGTCCCTCTCCCGCGCCCTCGCTCACCTCTGCGCGAGAGAGACAGCGATAGAGGTAGTGATCGAGGCAGTAATAGGGAGCGCTCCGGGCGCCCGCCGCCACCACCGCGCGCGAGGGATTTGGATCGCGAGGACAGACGTCCGCCTCCACCTTCGAGTTCGTCGATGATGGGAGATGATAGGCGCGGGTACGACGATAGACGCCCCATCGACGACAGGAGACTTGACAGCAGGCGCTCTCGCGATGACCTGCGTGATGCTGATAGGGATCGCTACCGTGATCGCCCGGTGCGTCGTCGTTCTCGCTCGAGGGACGCTTTTCGTGACTCCCATTCTCATCGCTCGAGGGAAGACCTTCGCTCCAGGGACGACCTCCGCGACCGTGATCGTGAGCGTGAGCGTGATAGGGACAGAGACGTTGATCGCGTGCGTCCTCGCGATAGAGATAGGGAGAGGGATAGAGGGGTCGACCGCGAGCGTGAGAGGGATAGGCGGTATGATGATCGTCGGTATGATGAGAGGGATAGGAGGTATGATGAGAGGGATCGGTATGAGAGGCGGGACAGGGAGAGAGAGAGGGAGAGGGAGGGTAGGGATGGGTATGAGGGGAGGAGGGAGAGGCGGTGAGTTTCTCGCTTCTCTGGGAGAGGGTGGGAAGTAAGTGATGGGTGGTGGGGCGGGGGTAGCAGTGAGTGGTGTGGAGAGCGAGAGGTGTTCGTGGGACGATTGAGGGGGCTGAAGATGCTGCTACGATGCTTGTTGACAAGGAGGAGGAGAGGTTTGAGTGCGAGCTGAGTAGGCGGATAGGCTGCCTAGGCTACTGAGAAGCGCTGCGCTTTAAGAGGAGCGCCGCAGTGGCAAGAGAGCTTTGTATGCATGAGTAGGACAGCTTCCATGATGATTGACAGAACATATCCTTAGTCCCAAGTGTCGCGCGTAACTCACGAGAGTCCCATCGAGAAGCTTCAACGAGTCTAGAAGATCTGGAGATTGCGTCGGTCGCTCACAAGCATACCGCATGAGGTAATTCTGCTACACTATACGATTTTCTCTACTAATCCATTGAGCTTCAAGTGGTCCCTCACATAAGGTATACTGAATGCATTATCCAGATCAACACCGCCTCACTCACGGTGAAAACCATCACAGCTCGGTGACTTTAGACTTTACCGCCCTCAAGACCACCGTCTAATCAGCAGCGTGGGGCAGACGTCAACACGATCAACCTAAATCGGCGAGACTCGAGGTTTGGTGTCCAGAAGCTGGCGGAGTTTGGAGCGAAGTAGGAACAGCAGCAGGATCGGTGCGGTGCAACCGCGCAAGCGGGAGTATGCTACGATCTGGCAGACCGGAAGAATTAGGATACATGCTGATTGCTGAAGAGAAATCGTTTGTAGTGTGGCGTATGCGCGCACATTGATGCTGCGAGTGAGAGAGCGCTTAGCGAAGATGGCTGTAGTGAATGAAGAAGGCGAAGGTCAGGGGAAGAAGAGATGGATGTTGGTGAAGGGTTGGTGCTCCGCACATCATGTCGAAACATGCTAGGCCTGAGTTCATGGAGTTCGCCGTATTCGCCCAGACGCCGTTGTCGTTGCCGTTGCCGTTGGTTCTTGGGAGGCTGCTGAGTTCTTGCATGCTGCTGGTATGATGCGGTCTGGTATGGTGTGGTTGTTGAGGGTAGAGTATGAAGGAGGGCATATTGATTCAGACATCTTGGAAGTAGCTGCAGAGAAGAATGAAGGAAGGTGCAGTGAGAGAACGTATCATTTGGGTCGAAGATGCCTGTAGTGATGAAGAAGGCGGAGGTCAGGAGGAGAAAAGAGGGATATTGGCGAGCAAATTGGCTGAAGTGAAGGGTGATACTATGGACTAGCTTGCTATGCATGAGTTGGGGTTGTTGATTGGCGGATCGTTGTTCGCCATAGCGCATTCTGCGGATTCTTTGTATGAGCTCAGGCATAGTCTCAGACATTCGGAGCCTCTGAGGGTGCGCCATGGGTTAGTCCAGCACACCATGCGACTGCCGCTACTGGACCATCTGCGACCAAGCAGTCTGTCACGTGGGGTATGATGGGTAAAGTACTCAGAATCGTGTTGCCTTCACTCGTGGTGAAGGGCGTGATTGCGCCTGCCTTGGGAGTCACGGTCATGGAAGCTACGCATGTGCTCGTTATCTTGTACAAGCATAGCAACCTGCAATCCTCACTCAACCGCCTTTTTAGCAACACCACACGCTTTCGAGCAGCACCATGATCTGATGGAGTGTATCCGATGGACTTCCACAGCATAGCGCCTTCCTTCCAGTGCAGTTGCTACTGCCTGATGAAAGCAGCTGCCTTCGAAATGCAAGTAGCTACGTCTGCCCCGTCCTCAATGGCGGCAGGCAGTACTCGCCATAACCACTATGGGCGAACTTACCAACACTGATCTGTTTTGCAGCCCTCTGCATCCATGTCCGGATCATCACCTTTCTGCGGTTCTGTCGACTCGATTTACGCCGCGCAACCAAAATACGAATCCACCGACACTCAACCATGGAGCTCATCCTCTGGGTGATGTGCCTCTCCGCCCTCGTCGGTGTAGTCCACGGCACGACTCGCAAGCACCCAGTTCACGGCACAACGCACGATACACTCGACCACTCCCTGCATAGTGAAGGCACACAAGGGTCCAGCAAACACGACAACTCCTTACGAAACGTCCTCATCGTCGACAATCGCCGCCTCATCTCGCAGCCACCGCACTACGAACCGTTCCCTGACACCACACTCGGCGGGTATCAGGAGTATGCACAGCAGCTCGCATCCGAGCATGTCAACACCCTTGGTCTGAACACCATTGCGAATGTGGCAGCGTACGCCAACATCTCTGACTCCTTCGACACTTTGGCTGCTGCGAAGTACATCCACGAGGCACTGTTCTTTTCGGATAGGACATACGACGGAGTGGTGGTCACGACTCCTGCAGATATGCTTGAAGAAGTCGCCTACATGATGGACCTTCTTGTTCGGCGCGGCAAGCCGATAGTGGTAACCGATATCATGCAGGTTTGGTTCACCCTGTCTTCTGATGAGCTTGCGCAACTGAAACAAGCTGTCTACTTTGCCGCAAGTCCGCACGCTGAGGATTACGGTACTCTGGTCGTGGTCGGTAACGACTTCGTCCCTGCTTTCTTCACGACGCGGCTCCAATCGACCCAGCCGTTTGATTCTGGTGTGGCCGGAGGCGGTGCGCTCGGCGGTGTCATCGACGATCAGCCGATTGTTTATACCATGTAAGTCATTAATACCGCCTACTCGTGGGCACTGCGCTGACACTGTGAATGCCTTTAAGACCACTTTCGGGGCCCATGTTCGACATTGAGACCCTGCACTCCCTGCCAAAGGTCGACATCATCGACTCTCACATTCACAACGAATGCGACCTCAATACGTTCATGATCGCCTACCACCAGGGAACCAAGGGGTTTGTCCTCGCTGGTAACAGTCATGACCTCGAAGTCTGTGGGACCAAAGTGTGTGGCCCCTTGCTCGAGATGGGCGTACAAGTAGTCATGTGCATGGACGAGACCTCCTGCGCGAGCCTGTCTTCTGACACAATTGACGCTGCGAGGCGGGCAACGAGCGGTGCTATGCATCCAACTCAGGTGCGCAGGCTCACGAAACCGCTATGTCGCGAATCAAACCCCTTTCTAACGGCTTCTAGGCGAAGGTTCTTCTACAGCTTTCGATCGCATCCGGAAACAACATGACCCAGACCGCTGCGCTTTTCGAGACCCAGTTCGCCGCCTCTACCTCCTTGACCCAGACCGCTGCGCTTTTCGAGGCCCAGTCCGCCCCCTCGAACTCCTCGGCCAACCTTACGAAGAGAACCACCCTCGAGAAGCGGTTCAAAGTGAGCAAGTCAACTGTTCTCTATTATGTGGGTGGCGTCTGCACCTTCTTCACTGCTATGTATGTGTTGGCTCTCTACTCCGCACACCAAGGTTATTGCGTGTTTTGGAGAGGCTGACTACCTCGCAGTGGCGGATTCTACTTTGCTACTTGGTGCCTAACCCGATGAACTGGCGGCCTACAGACATAACGATGGGTTTGGACTATAGCAGAGAGCATGATTTTCGTACGCAGGTCATTCGGGATATGCGTATGGGCGTTGATGGAGGCAACGATTGACCAGTGGGACTGAGAGCATCGGTATTCGCATGGAGATAACAGTGTTGAGTCCTCTTGGTATTACATGTTGCATTTCGAGTCGTGTTGCAAGGACTGTTGAAAGAAGTCGTCGCCGTCTCCGGTCTCTAAGGTCCCAGCATTTCCCTGGGCTACCGAGTACTGTACTGCCCTCCGATTCCGGTTGATCTGTAAGAGATGGATAGAGGAAGAGACGCGGTCTGGCACTCTGTCTATGATTCTGTGGTGTCTTCGTGCTCCTCTGCTACCCTGTTCCAGCATTGGGAGCCTGCTGGACCGGAGATACCAGGAAACCAGACTGGCCACCGCTGCTTTCACCTACAGCTTGATGGTGTGTTGGAGTTCATACGGAAGCCACGGCTGCGACATGACAATGGCTTCCGAGCTTCGCGAGAGCATGGTATGCGTGATTTCATCTCGGATACGTAGGCGTGGGACTGTGATGAAGGCAATGGTTGACTGGTGGAACTGAAAGCATCCGCTACAGCACACCTGTTCTTGAATCCTTCTGATATCCCAAATTGCGTTTCTGATTCGTGGTGGTCTGGATCTTTCGGATCTCGCCTTGCCCGTTTTCTTATCGCACCCGCCTCGCGTGCCTCGGTCCATGGGCCAACAAGCAAGCATACCAGGATACCGCGCGGATGGTTCGGACCTGCCGGGCAAGCGAGTGCTACATAAGGTACATGTAGCACCATAGGATGCCTGCAGGCTGACAGCAGTGGTCGATTTGAGAAGCTCTAGAAGCCCCGCACGTCAGCTTCGAACTTTCTTTGCATGACTGCCCTTGTTGCATACGCAGGTCGCGTGGGCAGTATTGACTTCGATATTGCTGGAGATAAGAGTCCTCCACCATCTCCCGGTGGCGTTTCGATAGTGCTTGCTTGATCCTTGGCGTGAGCTTGTCTCTTCTGGCGTAGTGCTTTGGTGTGAGCTACGGTCGAGCTGCCCTTTGCGGTTGGCGCATCCGACTGCTCGTATGGTTGCAGCACGGATCTTCGACCCTCGGGACACCTCCACCTGCCTATTTGCCTCACGATAAACGTTTCGTTCAAGGAACTACCACCTTCGCGGGAGCCACGCGCCATTTGTTCGTATCAGTCGGCGCTGTCGCATAATGCTTATCAGCGGTCGCCCTCGTGCGATTGGCTGGACGTTGCATAGTGCGCGAGGTTGCTGGAATGGCTGGGTGTCGGTGATAGGACGTCGCAGAAATGAACGACGTCTAGCTGCAGATGGTACAGTAGTACGGGCCTCCCATCTGGTCTTAATACCGCATGCGTGCCCGTTATTGTCCCTCGCTTTGTACTGCTTCTCACTTTTGCTACCTTTCCACCTAACAATACCGCCAGCAGCGCATTACTACCAGTCATGGGCTCCCTCGCTGGAATGGGCGCGGCCGCCGATCCTCGTCTTGGTGACGAAGCGGACCACATTGGCAAGGGCCGGAATGGATCAGTCGCTGCCAGCATTCACGACAACACCGTCTTCGGCGATGGCTCAGGCCATGCCGATGGTCGCGAGCGACGCGGGAGCATGATCTACGGAGACACCAGCATCAACTTCGAGGACTACGTATACTGGGCAGAGAGATCACGCGAGTTTGAGAAGACAATAGAGACGGCCGGTCTGGGGCTGCAAGGTGCTGCGAAACTCATCATCGGCAAAGGCGTTCACGCTGGCGACAAGGGCGAGAAGCCGCCGCAAGAGCTCGCTGAAGGCAACATGTCTGATGATTTCGAGAAAAAGGGCGCCACAGAGACTGGGCTTACCCAATCGACGAGTGCCGGCGGCGCACCAACCGGTCGTTACGGCATTACGGAGTCGGAATGGGACAATGCTCAGAGAGCCGTCCGGACTGCTACATGGGGTGCGTAGAACGCTATTGTGCTAGTTTGCTCAATGGTGACTGACCTTCACCTGCAGGCTCCATTTTCTACCTAATTACCACCGACATCCTTGGACCATATAACGTACCGTGGGCCATCTCTCAAATGGGCTACGGCCCGGGCTTCGCGCTATACACAGTCTTCGGCGGCTTCGCTTTCTACTCCGGTCTCGAGCTGTGGAAGATGTTCCAGGGCCTAGATTCTACACGCTATCCGATGCGCAACTACGGCGACCTTGCATTCCGTGTCTTTGGCAACTGGGCCCGCACAGGCGTGAACACTCTACAGAGTTTCCAGTTTTTCTTGAACGTAACGCTGATTATCGAGAGCAACGGCCAAGGTCTTGCTCAGATGGCTCAAGGCAAGAGCGGAAATGGCTTCCTTTGCTGTGAGCCGCCCATATCCTCCCCCAGATCTACAGTTTTGCTGACGGAGATATAGTCGTGCTTGCTGAAGCCATTTTCATGATCATCGGGATGCTCTTCGGCCAAATTCGCACGCTTCAGCGTCTGAGTTGGCTGGCTAACCTGGCTATCTGGCTCAACGTCATCGTTATCATTATGACCATGGTCGTGACAAACAGTTACCCGCCCAACTACGAGGCATCGTACCAATCTTTCAACACGCCGAAGGGTCCGATTGTTACGTCTGCGGGCTTCCCGCCTGGAATTACCTTTAAGGACAAGCTGAATGGCATGGTGAGTTACCCATGAGTAGAACCATCACCCGAGATTCATGCTAACACTCGCGGGATTGCAGATGAACTGCGTTTTTGCTTATGGTGGCGCCACGCTGTTTAACGAGCTTATGGCGGAAATGAGGCGACCGTAAGTCTAAAGTCGGAAGAACGATGCAGGCCGTGACGCTGACATTGCGAACAGGATGGACTTCTGGAAGGCCCTGCTGTGTGCAGACATCTTCATCTACTGCGTCTACCTCATTATGGGCATGGTCATCTACAGTGCCCAGGGTCAATTCACGTACCCAGTCTCCTACCAGGGTAAGAATGCACCGTGCTGAAGCAATCTCGAGCATCATGGTCACTAATAGATCTTTCAGGCATTCCAAGTTCTGCCTACCAGTGGCAGACTCTCGGCAACGCCATCTCCTTCATCTCCGGACTCATCGCTGCGCTCCTCTACGGCAATATCGGCGTCAAAGTTCTTTACGCCGCTGTGTTGCGCGACATCTTTAGGTTCCCCGCCCTTGACACGAAGACGGGCAAGTGGCTGTGGGTTGCCTTGATCCCGGTCTACTGGGGTCTTGCGTTCGTCATTGCCGCCGCCGTTCCGCAAATCGCCAATTTGACCGCGTTCGTCGGTGCTGCCTGCATTCTGCAATTCACCTACGTAAGTCGCAGTCTCCTTGGTCGTTCCGAGTGAAAATTCCCTGCTAACCGAACACCAGACCTTCCCTCCTCTCCTCAAGGTCGGCTACAACTGCCAAAGGGACGCCATGCTTGACGAAGAAGTGTTCGATCCCGCCACTGGCCAAACACAGCGCGTGGATGAGGGCTTCAAGAGGTTCATGCGCGGCTACAAGAAGAAGTTTCTGTTGAATACCTTCGACTGCGCCTGGGGTATTGCCGCTCTCGCGGCTGCCGGACTCGGTATCTACTCCTCCGTTCTGTCCATGCACGAAGACTTCGCAACCACTCCGATTACGGCGTTTACTTGCCAGAATCCGGCTGGTTAGAGTAACTCGCAGACAGACGTGGAGTGCAGTGGTCAGAAGAAGGGTGGCGGGTAGCATGATGGAGACTGTGTGCTACGAGAACGTGTTTCATAGCCGGTCATGTTCAATTATGATTATTTCCATCTATCCGCTCAGCTGTCCGATCTTCGTTCTTCTCTCGGTTGCCTGCCTACTTCATGCCTAGAGTGGGACATAACAAGTCCGTGGCTCAATCCCAATGTCAGGCCATCCTACACTACCAACTGAAATACTTGATGTCCCTAGGCATGTTGAAGCACGCCGACTCGGTCCTCAGTACGACGTCGAGGTCACCCATGTAGACTTGGTCCTCATCGTACAACGCGATGACCTGACCTGTCCCGTCCAGTGGGCAGTCTCCGCATGGGGCGCCACCATCGCACCGCACAGATCTCCCTCCACTTGTCTCCTGGAGTTTTCCATTCGTGGGTGCAAACGCGCCGAGGATGCCAGCACCGCAGCCAACGTTGTCCCATTCCGCGTAGTAAGCGCAAGGGTCAGACTGGCCGTCACATTGTGCGGTAGCCCCAACAGGCCCCAATATGCCCATGGACAACAGATCCGTGTGCTGGGTTGACCTGAGGCTGGAAGCAAGCAAGTCCTGTAAGAGCATAGTTGCAAGGTGCTGCTACTGCGATGTGATCGTGTCGATGTGGAGCTGGAGCCATCAGGCCTATTGAAAATGGAAGTGGGCGGTGTAGGCCTCTTGGCTGGACGTAGGAAGATGGATATCGGAGAGGTATGAGAGCCCATGAGCGCAGTACTTATACCCCTTTGCCTTCAACTTCTCTGACATTTATTCTTGAGCCGTCCACGCCGCAAGCGCCTCGCTGCCTCGTTCCTATGCAGCTTCGGGGCACAGCCTGACCTTCAATTTCTTGACCCATAGGCACCCTTCAGCCCCACTGTGTCGTTGGTGGCATTGATCGCATTCGTCTGAAGACGGCTCCATGTGCGCCGTCTGAATGTCCCTAAGGTGAGGCTACACCAGTATATTGGCGATGGTGAACACCATAGACAGATGGTCGCGAGGTCTCTATCTGACAGAGTACAGTTGCGCAGTCGCAGGCACAGTCCTCAAGCTCGAACCCACTTCGCCCGCTACAGCCTACACTGCTTTCGTAAGGTGTTGGTGAAACCTGGATAAATTGCGCAAGCGCAGTAATTTGCAGAACGCTGGATGGCGGACGCAGGTTGGTGTTCCACCATATCGAGTCGATGCAGCGTTGCGGCACAGCTCGACCACCCGAGCTTGTTGCTTTCTGTGCGACAGCACTGTGGTTCTGAGCATTATCTGTTAACAAGACTCTGACTTCATACTCAACGTTCAGATACTTCCAACAAGACGCCGTGTTGAAGTGTGGACGATCGGGGGCCACTTGGACAGCCGGTCTCGCCGTGTGCTTCGTGCTCGAGTACCGTGCGAAGCGAGGTCTCGAAAGAACGCCTCATCCTCAGGTCCGGATACCGACGAAGCAAACAGAACTATGCTAAGCACTGCTAAGCAACCGGTGAAACGAGCGATGTATTGGCAAATGCTGTGAACGGCATGTAGGCGATTTGTGGAGTATGTTGGCGTTCGATGTCAGCAACGCTGAACGCACAAAGACCATACGTTTGCCGCGCAGTGCTCGGAGCTATGCGCGTACGTGCCAACCTCTGCAAGATTGCGGCGTAGAATTGGTGAGTGCCTCCGACTACCCATATCGCGCCAACCGCTGGGCCATGTTCGAATCCCGCTATGCCGGAGCTGCACGGTTACAATTTGACAACGGGCTTGCTAAAGATCAGAACCTGTTACAGTGTCGTTCCGTCGGTTGAAGGCACCGTATCCCAGGCCGCAAGCCACAAAAATCCTCGCAGTCCACGCGGCAGTAGCAGGGCCCGCGTCACCAACTTGCACACGCGCACAGCAAGTATGAGGTAGGTGCTCGCAGTATAGCGTCTGAATGGAAGTTCAGGTTATGATGTAGCGGCTTGCAAGCACGCTCCGTCATATGATCCATGTTCGCTTCTGGCAGACCTTGCTCAACTCGTATGGGGTAGCCGCCATATGTGGTCCAGTTGCGAGGCGTAGGTTCTGGAATCAAGAGAAGACTGTATCCCAACGTGATCGTGTTGACCCAGTACCAACCCGCTGCCCAGCTAACTCCTCCCTCTCTCCCCCTAGCCGCAAAGCCGACAGCAGCAACAGCTGTCTATTCCCGAGCTTCAGCCGCTCGGAACAAGTACATAATTTGTACAAAATTACGGAGCTCCCATCACAGGTTCAAGGTTCGTCAACGCCTACGCAACCACATTGTGTGGGCTATCGGTCATAGTACAACGACCTTTAGCCCTGCAATCCTATACTGTTGTGGCCGTTGACCTTTGTCGATGGTTAGCTGGAACGGACGCACGAAATCATTAGTCGACACGAGACGTTATCCGTACAACAGGTCAATGGAGTGCAGAACCACTCGCGCTGCTCTGCTCTCGATAAATCGGTCCCGGTTGTGGTACATGGTTGTGATTGGTGTTAAGAGGAGGACATCAGTAGTTCTGCTTCCAGCAGAACGCTGGAGTCTTCAAATATTCTTTCTTTTTCTCGTGATTTGTTACAAAGACTTTTGGATATGTCTTTTACCTTTTGCTTTGATTCCGGTGCGTGATAAGGCATCGTGATAACATCGATGGGCTCGAGCCCTCAATCGGTCGAGATGACTTTTGACTAACGGCCAGACATGGTCCGAATAGGGGCGCTTGGCGGGGTTGATAGATGTGATGCGTGTAGTGACGTTGGACCAGCAGAGTACCGATGTCATTCCTGCACACCAAGGCCTCAAGTGGACCTTACAGATACTGAACTTCACTCATTCAGAGCGGTCCATCAACCATCAACCATCCTCTTCACCCTCTCAAGCAACACCTTACTCTCCCTTCCCAACTTCCTCTGCCCATTCGCTCCACCCGCACGAGCCTTGGCCATCGCCTTCCGAAAGCGTTCTCGCTCCTCAATCTTCTGGTGCCGCTGCCTCTCAGCCTCCTCACGAGCTTTCCGCCGCTCCTCCGCTTCCGCTTTCCTCTGCAGAGCTTGCTCGTGCTCGCGCTTGAAAGGCTGTGGCTTGGGTGCGCGCGGCTTGCGCTCTCTGCGCTGCGGCTCACGCTGCCCGGGTAGCGGAGCTACTGGCACCGGCGCAGGGTTCACGGCCTCGTCGTCTATCAACGCTTGGCGGTCTGAGTGCGGTGCTGTGCTGGGTTCTTCCGCCTCTGGTTCCGGTTCCGGCTCCGGTTCTTGCTCTGGTTCTTGGACTGCTGCTGGCTGCTCTGTTCGCATCGATGCTGGCTGTGGTAGGGCATCCCGCTTCTCCGAGATCTCGCCACCCTTCTTTACCTTCGCGTAGTCCTTCTTGATCTTCGCCTTTTGTATTAGGCCTTCCTTGATCTTTTGCGCTACGAAGAGTCAGCTTGACACTCGAGACTCGCATGAAAAGTACATACTCTTGCGCTTATACACGCCATCAGGCAGATTCTGAGGTCCGACTGAGAACCCCTTTCTTTTTGGCTGCTGCTTGTTCTTCTTGCCTGGCCTGTAGTCTGGTACAGGCGCACCATCCTCGCGCTTTCTTTTCTCGGACATATTTAGCTTCTGTCAAGAGTATGCGATTTTCTTGCTGCTGATTTTGCAAGTGAAAGCAGACTCGAAGTCGAGATTCAAGACCCATCCGGCAAGTGCCGCCCCGCCTTCCTGCGACAGATCCCCTCCCGACGCTTGCACGGCTTGGTTTCGCATGCCGTGCATGATGATGAGCTTGGATCGCATGATGAAGCAAGCACGTCAGATGACTCTTCGGCGGCAGCAAGGACGAGTACTCTACTCCTCTCACATCACCTTCGAGAGCGAGAAGTGGTCTAGTATCGCCATCGGAATCGGGTGACGGAAACAAGCCTTTGTTCTCCCAAGCTGTGGCTATCGGGCAGCGACGCCATTCGGTCTGAAACCGGGACATTACTCATCCTACGTTCCTTGCTTGGATTGCCACGTCAGGTCTTGATGAGAGAGTCCACGTTCTCCTCCAGAGCAGAGACTGCACGAGAATCTGACGCTCATGAGCGACTGTCTTCTGAGAGCTGCCTCCATCCGGCGAAGCCTGCGATAAGCTCCGAGTCCGTCTGCAGCTCCGGGCAGGCTCATGGCTATCTACAATGGTCACGCTGGACGCCGGGATGCTTGGGATAGTCAGGCGAGCAACGGCGATGACAAGGTGAATGGAGGTGCCGAGCATGGCGAGGCTTCGAACAAGCAAGATGGCCGCAACAGCCCAGTGGCTATCTTCAATCCGTATTACACGGGAAGGCCTCGGACACCTGCGAATGGCAGCAAGCATACTGGGATAGACAGGCAAGAGATCATAAGAAGGATTAAGAGCAGAGAGAGCAGACCGACTTCCCCCGAGCTTGAGCGGATGTCCAGCGGTGAGAGCAAGAAGAGGTCGCAAACACCTCCCATGGCACCGAGTGATGAGCGGCCGCAGTCGCGAGGCAAGCAGGTCGACAATCAGACCTTGGGCATGCAGATCGAGAGGCCCAGGTCTGCACTACATCGTGGTGACTTCCGGGAGAAAGCGGACTCGGGCTCCGCATTTCCTCGCTTTGGCAACGGCCAGGGAGATGAGCCAGCACCTTCGCTTTCCACTTCACCAGTAGCGCCATGGCACCCAGACTTCCCAGCAGCGGTATTCCGCCAAGCGAGACCGCATCGTCAAAGGCCTCCAAGTCCGCCGGGTCAGCCGTTTCAGCACCAAGCTCGGACTCGTGCCACTTCTCACGCATCGCTGGCAGCTACTTTTGTCTACAAAGCGCCAACCAGTCCATTGGTACAGGCTTCCAGACCAGATACGCCTGAGCCAGCTGCCAGGCACACGTCACGAAGTCCGGACAAGTCGCGGAGGCACACCTTCTCACCACAAGCTCTACACAATGTCCACTCCGCTCTTGAATATCCTGCCTCCGAACGCCGGATTACTCATAGACAGCCGCCTTCTTTGCGAGCCGAACGTACCTTTCCGTACCAAGCCCACCAACCCAGACGATCGATCAACTCCTTGCAAAGTATGCCACAGACGCCTGTACCACGCGCACGCCGACCGTCGTTTGCGGAGTCGGCACTGCATCATGCGCCGATGGTAGGCTCGTACGAAGAGTCCATCTTACGTGGGCGTATGTCTACCACACCCTCCAAGCCCCTGAACTTTGTGGCTCAGATCGGCGTGCTTGGTAAGGGCAACTGCAAGTCTATTCTCCGTTGTCCGCCACATGTTACTGTACCCTTTCCGGCCGTGTTCTACAGCTATGGCTCAGCGGACAAGCCAACAGATCAGCCAAGCCCATACGTGGGCCTTGTCGATCTTGAGAATACTCTCTCTAGCTCAGAACCCTCATTGGAGAAGCGACGGCAAAAGCTACACCGCAATTTGAGCGACGACGGTAGTCGTGCTAGCTCTCGCAACCGCGAAGAGGGATCTACTTCTGACGCACAGGCCAGACGGCGAAGGAAGCAGAAGCAGAAGCGTCGCTCAGGCTCACCGAAGGCGCCACCTGGTGGGAGCTATCGAATTCCGCAACAGGGTCAATTGCAGATCATACTCAAGAACCCCAACAAAACCGCGGTCAAACTGTTCCTGGTGCCGTACGATCTCTCTGATATGGAGTCAGGCCAAAAGACCTTCCTACGGCAGCGCAGCTACTCTGCCGGACCTATCATCGACATGCCATTGTCATCGCGGAAGAATCTGGGCACTGACCGCCCTGAAGCTGCGCTGAGTGTGAGTGATGATCCCAACGACAGGCCTACGCTGCGGTATCTCGTGCATCTGCATATCTGTTGCCCGTCGAAGGGGAGATACTTCCTCTACAAGTCCATCCGGGTAGTGTTCGCGAACCGTGTACCGGATGGCAAAGAGAAGCTGCGTAATGAGATTCAGATGCCGGAGCCGAGGTTTTCGGCATACAAGCTAGGAAGAGACTCAAACATGGGCACCAGCAACACTGCCACACCGAAAGATCCATCGCGCCGATGCAGTGATATGGAGCCAGCAACGCCGCCTGTGCATGATACGTCATGGCTGCAGACACGCCGAACAATCGCACAGTCTCTGCCAGCATTCGACCACGGCCAAGGCTACACTTTCCCACCACAGCCATTACCCTTCCACGTTAGTCCAATGTCCCCCCTCGATTCACGACCCGCAAGCAGGCAAACGAGTGACGGCATGGACCTTGACTCACAACGCTCTCACGAGACGCAATCGAGTCGCTCAGCTTTCTCATCACCGAGTGCAGGCAGTGAGGAGAGATTGCCGGTTTTGAGCATGCGCAAGCTAGAAGATCCGTTCAATTTTGGCCGGGACACAAGCTCAGAGCGGCCAGCGGGTCAGCGCAGTGAAAGTTTGCTGTCGAGGAGATTGAAGGATCTGGCGTTTCCGGCGCAGACTGGTAGGGAGGATGATCTGTGAGCATCTTGGCTTATGTTAAGTTTGGAGATATTTATCTTGGATAGAGCTGAAAGTGAACACTGAAGTAGACGGCTGATCGCGGATCATGTGCGCAGAAAGAGTGTTAAGGTAAGTGGTCACGTGTTTCGGTCTTGTCGCCGTTTCGATATCAGACCTACGGTACATGGTTCCCGCGTTTCAGTCCACCCGCGCACCTCACTCAGCATATCGTCCGCGTGCTATTGCACCTTTACCCTTTAGCCGATATACAGATATACTCGAGTGATCTCCAGAGAGAGCGAGCCTTCGATTCTGCCCTTCAGAAGACGATGCGAGCGCTTCTAGCTTAGACGACAGTCGGCGAGATGACCCGACCAGCACGAGGCCGTCTTACTACGAGGAACCTGACGCGAGGCGAGCTACCATCTGGGCGGATGAGGTTCGCCACAGCGAACCGCTTCGCAGCTCTGCAAGAACCTGACCCAGAGCCTAGCTCGGTAGAGGTGTTTTGGAAGGCTTTTAATGCTATAGCATCCGACTATGCAGGTAAGCTGCCCCGCCGTCCGAAGCTGACGGCTGCATGCTAACATGTGACAGCGGTCTCCGATCCTAACCCGAAGCTTGCAGAACTCCAGCATGCTATTGATGACGGAGCTCCATGGACCGTAGTGCGCCGGAAGCGGACGTCCACGCAACCGAGCGATCCTAGCCCTGGGCTCTTGGAACTCGAAAATACGACTCGTAACACAACTCTCTGGTTCCCAGCACGCGCATCGCGTCGTGGAGAGCGCCAGTTGGCACACTACATGCGCAAAGCCCGTCAGGTCAAGCCGGTATGCCTCTTCACCAAGATCGCCGCCCTACCAATCGAACTGCAGCTCCAGATCTTCTCTCAGCTTGAACCAGGCCACATTCCCGTCCTGATCCGGCACTATCCCACTGTCAGGCATGCCTTGAGAGAGTATGCGAACAGGGAGATGTTGATGAGGACCATGGGCCGACGATACCGCCGCGCTTTGGAAATATACCTCTTCCAGCCTCCTGATCTGTACATTCTGGGCAATTATTTGGAATGGGCTTCCATAGCGGATCGGCAGCTGCTGGCATTGGAGAAGGCACATCTCGACGGCGTATACGCTGCAGCATGGCTCGAGCGGACGTTGTGGCCGCCTGAAAGTGCCTACTACCCTCCCGGAGGACTCTTCGACACTGCGCTTGTGCTGGCGAAAGTCCTGCGATCATGTGACGTACATTGGAAGGATAGCGGCCGATATCAGTGCGCTTTCGAGCTTGATCATGTGCAGTCCATCGCCGACCTCCCGGTCGATCTACGAGCGACCACACTGAGGTGCCTCAAGGCCATCGTACGCGCTGTAGCTCGACCTTCACTTGCAGCAAGCTATCCAGCCGCAATGCCTCACCAGCTAAAGTCAGAATTTGAAGCGCTCGATATAGCAGCCTTCATCATGCTCCCCGACATCCTCGCGAACCTGACGAAAACCTTCAGCATCTTGCGGGCAAGGGATCCAGAAGCTCCGGACCCTCTGCTGGATTTGCCAGCTACGTGTTTCGACTGGAGCCTACTCACAACGTTTTCGAAATGCTGGCATCCTACCCCCTCAACACACCCTGACTTCCGAGGCCACGCTTACTATTGGCGTGCGGGTATCAAAGCCTTTGTGTTCGATACGCCAGGAGATGGTCGGATCACGCTGCTCCTGAATCGCTTCGGCCGGGATATACATTCGCGGGAACACAAGACGGTCATGTTGATAGATGCTTTAAAGAGTGGCACAGCATTCGACAGCCGGCTGTATGAGACAACGGGATGGAGATTTACTCGAAAGCATGGGGCATTGTTTACGTTCGCTCGCACCAGGGAGCCTCTTTGGAGGCGCTGGCTCGACGCTCCGGATGCGAAGGGATATGATCTCGACACACTGTTCGAGCACGACGGTCCTCGCTTCCCGGTGCAAGACGGTTCGCAGTCCGGCGAATCCAAAACGCGAAACCATAGCGGACTCACAGTCTGAAGTTCCCAAGGCCTATGCATATGCATTGATCGATCCAAAGCCAAGCAGGTGAGCTGCAACGTCGAGTGCAGGGTTCCATTAGCCGATGGCTGCTGTTAGTGTACTCAGAACGAGCGATGGCGTCTGAGACGATGTTTATAATGTATTCTTATGCTTTAGACTTTCGAAACAGATACACGAATAACGTGCTAAGCGTCGCGACAGCCAGTGGAGACACCATGACGCACAGCACAGCTGTCAGCATCGTGCATGTTTTGCTACTCTAGTCCACCTAATAGTCCGTCTCGTTGCCGCTACCTCCGTTGGCAGGAGATGGCTCAGGCGCTGGTGGATAAGCAGCACAATCCGCACCATGTGGCACTATCGGGCAATCCTCCTATACAAGCGCCTAACCGTCAGCTTCTGTACATCACCCACACTTTAAGGGAAGATCAACTCACATCCTGACAGATACTCTGCGGCGCAGGCGGCGCCCATTCAGGGATACTCTTCGGCGGCAAACACCTCAGACTGAACAACACCTCCAGAGTCCTTCCAATGAACGCTTGAGCCTCGCGATCGAAACCGAGGCTAGCGCCCGCTAACACGAACTGCTCGTTGGTGTACTGTTCGCCAAGGTTGCCGATCTGCATGTAGCGGTGGACGTGCTGCATGTTGGTGTTGCCGCTGTAGCGGTCGCTGACATTGCCGTACAAGGTGCAGCCGAAGAGGTAGGCGAAGTACTCATGGAGGTGGGTGAAGTAGCGGCTGTTTAAGTTATCTGTTAGCAGAAGGTGTGCGGGTGAAGGTGAGGAGCGGTGCCGCACAATTGGTTGCTCGATCTATCGTAGGCCGGCAGGTTCGATTGAAGAGCAACTTCACCGCCGCCATCTAGCCAGTTGATAGCTACACCGTGCCCGATGTCTTTTGGAAGGTTGGAGCTAGCTAGGTGGCCGTTGAAGAACGGTGTCAAGTTGACATCGTGCCCGTGCCATACACCTGGGTTGATCCATCCAGTGACCGTGACGCCCGTGTTGATGGGGCTGTAGTTTCCGGACGCTGCGGTGTTCACGTAGACGGTTATGAGCTGCTGCTGGTTGGCGTAAGTGTTTTCGCCAAAGAGTGAGGTGGTGTATCTGTCGCAGATTCCGGCTTCACCTGCATTCGGTGGGCCTTCATTGGGGTGCGAGATAGCTCCAGGCTGTCCCTCGCCGTGTCCGGTACCGTGGTTCCATCCTGAGCCAGATGCGTGTTCTCCATTAGGTGAGCCGGATGAAGGTATTCTGTAAGCAGTAACAACGCTAGCACACGCTGCGAAGAGAGCTATTCTTGCTGCCATTTCGAATGTATACTTCAAAGATGTCCTGAAGCGGAGAGAAGGCTTTCTAGGACTGGGAGACCACCTACTATGTATTGATCGACCTAAGACGAGATTCATATTTGCGATCTCCAAGTTTACGTTTCGTCTCAACCTTCAGAGGCGCCAAATTGGTCTGGTATGGATTCTTGACTTTGCCCAAAGCTCATGTAAAGAAGTGGTATAGCAATAGACCAATCAGAGAAGGCAGGACTGCCTGCCACTACCGTTGTTGATATGTCGCTGGCACGAGCGAAGCATCTCAAGGCGTAAGACAAGCCGGACAAAGGAGAGCCGCTGCATTTCGAGGTATAGAGTTGTCCATGTCCATGGAGCGGCAGAGCGAAGGAGTTGCCTCCGCTCGAGATGAGAATTTCGCCTGCTTCACCTAAAATGTTGCTGTAGACAAAGTACAACGTCCTTGAGGCTGACATACGCGTCTGGAGTGCCGGTGGCAGTATATTCGCTGCGTCGTAGACGACTTGGAGTTCGCCGCGACCGCCAACATCCTCACGCATCCCCCGATCATTTAAAGACAGTCCGAGGATGTCTATCAAGCATAACTGGCTGTAGATCTTTGGCGGATATGCTACAGTGGCGCGCTCCCCGGGAGCAGAGGGGATATGAGACAAAAGATGATATACGTTATGGATACCTCGTCAACTCATATGGTAGAGGGTGGAGGATGGAGGATTGAGAACAGCAAGTGTCTCGTGCCTAAGGCATCCATGAATCGTCCGGTCAAGGATGCCAAGTTCCACCTTGCCGCTCAGTTACGACAAACAAACACTTCCTTCAGGTCATATCGGAGGGATCGCGCGGCTGACCTGGCACGACTCACGCTGCAAGCAGCAACAGATTGTCTTCATGCATAGTTGTGGAGAGCAGAACCTGTGACAAGCCCTTGATGAAGACCGAACTACATCGGGTAGTCACCGCGACAGCAGGTCTGTTCTGTATGGGTACCTTGTCGATTCAAGCTCGGGATCGACGTCCGAGAGCAAGTCTAGCCTGTTCCTGGCATCAAAATGGCGCGAGGGATCCGGCACGCAGGGACCGACTGAAAACCTTTCGGCGACCATCTCGTCAAAGTATGCATCGCGACACGATGCGAGTGTGACCTATCTTGGTTACGCGACCTCGAGTCGAAGCTGTCGAGGATGCGCAGGGAATTTACAGGAGAGCCGTATGACGATCGGTAGTAAGTACACGCAGTATATAATGGCTTTCTTCTCTCCTGCACTGTCACCTTTTGTTACCCTCATCACCCACGCAGGATACGTACGCCGAGTCTACCTCCCTATAATCACATCATGCCGTCTCTCTCAGCCTTCCTACTCGCTGCGGCCAGCATGGCAGTGTCGGTGACCGCAGCAGGCAACTTCGTTATCCCATCAATAAGCGCGAAGCTCCCAACAGGCGATGGATCGAGTGAGGGCTCTACCTACTTCATTGGTCTCAGCGTCAACACCTCGGACAACGCTGCGTCGGCTTACTGTGACCAATTCTGGGACCTTGGCGACGACTCGAACGGTGACTCGCTGCACGTCCCGACCGGAAGCTGGATGACATGCGGTCCTTCAGCGAAGAATCCCTCGGGCAGCAGCGAGTTTGCGTTCCAGCTGTTTCCCTACTTCTCGATCGGGAATTTCTCGCTTATGCTGCAGCGGACTTAGTACGTCTGGTGTCATTACCTGGCGGGCTTGAAGAGTTGCTGACATGTGCGAGCAGTGCCGACGGAGCGAACACGGTCGTGGCAACGTCGGAGTTGTACCATGTCTCCAACGTCACAACAAGCTACTACACTTGCCCACATTATGACGGCTATTTCGATGAGTGCGACTTAGCGGCCAACCAGACCCTCACCGTTCCGATCGCCAACACTACCGCAACGCCAACCAGCACATCGCCGAGCCCCACCTGTACCGACGCAAGCGTCGCCTTCCCTGTTGTCTTCGACTCAGCGTGGGGCCAAGACGTACTGGTATCCGGCAACACTACGCAGCTAGGCAACTGGGACACTAGTAAGGCTTTCGCCTTAAGCGGAGTCTATTACAGCGATGACCAGACTCTGTTCAACGGGTCAGTTGATACTATGCCCGACGGCACGGCGCTTGAGTACAAGTATATTGTTCGGAACTTGGATAACAGTATTGAATGGGAGACGGGCGACAACCGGGTGTACACTCTGCCGACTTACACCTGCGGCACTGTCATAGCTGGGGACCACCCAGATTACTTCAGATCGTGAGTACACGCCATGCGGGCGTTGATGCTCTGCGGCGGGAGGCCATATGTGATCTCCGGGTTGTTTGAGAGAACATTCCGTTCTTGTACCATAGCTAGGCCGCAATTCAGATGTCGGCGATGACGCGCTGTAGTGTATGCTAGGTCTTCATACAAGTGTTCAGAATGGCAAACGAACTACAGCTTCGCGTGACATCCGGTCACGTAACCTAGTAGTGCTCTAGACAAGGACTAGGACAACATCCCGGATCTCAAGCTTGTACGGCAGTACCTTGGTTGGCGCCCTAAGCATCTGCTTCTTCACAGCAGCAGCGTAGAAAGCTGCACTGCCTCCAGGTGCGTGCAGCAGCTCGGCTGGTGGAAGGTTAGCACCCTTCACCGCATCCGCATCATCCGCATGATGTGCGAACGAAGGGCGTCCAAAGCCATATGCGTGCTGCGTCGGGAGAGATATGCTCGTTTGGGTTTGGTATCCGGGTGTGTCGCGTCAACATCCATCGTGTTGACGCTGATCATCGAGCCTACTTGCAGGCCGAATGTTATGTCACGGTGGTAGTCTCTCGAGAGGTAGGGGCAACTCGCAACAGAAAGGAGTACGGTCGTTCTGCTCAAGTCATGTTGATGGCTGCCACGTGCCGCAAATTGCACCACCTCTGGTATTATTGGTATAGCTCCGCCCCCACAGATTAGCGCCTTTAGTGTAAACTTAAATGAAGTAACCCTGCTGCGATCACCCGCCTCCATCCGCAAAGCCGGAGTCTTCAGATCTTACGCAACGACTGTTACGACAGCAGCATTACGGTATACCCGGCTGTGGGCAGGCCCGCGGCGTCCTATCCTTTCAGGTCTCATAGTGTCAGACAGCAACGAGCGAGGATGCCGGAAATGCAGCAGCGCGCCTCATTAATCTCCTCCACCGTAGTCGGCCACACACCTCCTCCCGACCAGCCGCAAGCAGAGTACGACCCGCATATACCCAACACACTACCGCCATGGATACACATAAATGATGGCACGGTGGCGGATGAAGACGCGCAGTTATTAGCACATCCTCCAGAACGAACAGTGCCGAATAGCAGACATTACAAGCCTCCTCCCTCACACTACAAGCCAGGTCGGAAATGGGATCATCTGCGAGACGCGGAGCCGCCTCTGTTGAGCCAACCTTTATCCGACAGCCAGGCGCGATGGCGACCTTTTATGTATTCTGGTCCGAATCCGCACGAGCAGCAGGCGCAGGCGAGGATAGTGGATCAGGCGTGGATGGATGAGCATATGCCTCATTTGAATCAAGGATGGAGACCGGAGGATGAAGAACTACCAGGCGCGCATCCGCAGCCGACGGGGTTTTCGGGTTTGATTTTCAGAGGGAAGTGGTTGATCAGTCCGGAGAGGCAGGAGAAGTCTATTTCGCTTTTCTGGGTGAGTCAAGCTCTTTCTTCCTCGGCTACGGGTGTGACTGTGCATTCGAGTCACGACGGTTCATCTACGGTGGCATGCACCACCAAGACCTACATGCCTTTTGATAAGGCGGATGACTATCAATCGGTCCGTTGGTGCAGTAGTAGCATGTCGAAATGCAACTTCGAAGGTCGCTCGTTCGATCCGGGCACGGACTTGCGCTTCATGTGCGCTTCACGACCCTTGGGAGCACAGTGGTTTGAAGAGCTACGGGTCTTCTATTCAAAGCAGGCACTGGTCATTCATCTTTTGCACTCTTCACACATCATACAGATAGACATGAACCTAAGACTGACTTGACTCGGCAGCGACTCCTACTGAAGAACCCCTTCATACCTCTCGCCTGCCGCCTCACAGTCTTAGCCTTCGCCGCAGCAGGCCTAGGCATCGCAGCAACGATCTTCACCAAAGTGCGCGAAGTCAACAGCGATCCAGATCCAACCAACCAATGCGCCACCCGGGCGTCCACCTACATGGCCGTAGTCGTCGGCGCTATCGCAATACCTTACCTAGGATACGTCACGTGGGATGAGTATATGAGCAAACCGTGAGTCGTCCTATCTCTAGGGTGCGCAGTGCGGTGATGCTGATGAACTTGCAGCCTCGGCCTCCGCTCCGTACCTACGAAGATTCTACTCCTCCTCTGCGACCTCTACTTCGTCGTCTTCGCCGCCTCAAACCTCAGTCTAGCCTTCGACGCCCTCTTCGACCATCGATGGGCATGCTACGACGAGAACTACGAAGTCATCGGAACCGGCAGCCCACAGTACAACGTCCCGGCTACATGTCCGAATAACCCTTGTACGTCTTCTCACCCCTCCCTTACAATCCTCCAAACTTCCTCACGAAGAACGAAAGCAGAGATAGCAAGAACACCATCACTGACTTAATATCGTACGCTACAGACATATGCAACAAACAAAAAGCCCTCTCCGGCATCCTCCTCGTCAGCCTGCTCGCCTGGCTCATCACCTTCTCCTTGAGCATCATGCGAGTAGTTGAGAAGCTGAGGCCGGATTAGTGGCTCGACTTCTGCAACTTTGACTTTTTGCTGCGATTCTGTCAGTTTTGGGTGAATGGGTGGGACAATGTTACTGCGGTGGCGTCCTGGGTTTTGAACGTTACGGTGATTTGGGTGATTGGGTGCAAGAAGAGATATAAGGGGCATCCAAGGAGTTTGGTTGGGATGGAACGGATGATGACTTTATGAATTGCATTGCATTTGGGAGGGTGTTTGATTGTATTGTTCAACCTGAGCTTGAGCACGGGTCATGGTGCATCGGCGGCGATGGTTAGCTATACGCCGTGGTGTGGACACCAAAGCTGGAGCCAATTCGTCCAGATCAAGAGCTGTTAATAGCTTTCGCGACTACAGACACGTGGGTAAATTGCAGAGCAACAGACTTCTCACTTCCGTAACACATGCTTCCAGTCAAAGCTAAGACTCCCTAACCACCTCAATAACCCCGTCTCCGTCCTGTCCATCAGGTACATTCCACAGCTTCACAACCTTCAACCTGTCGACCTTCTCAATCAGGTCATACACTGCCGCTTGGTCCGCTCCATCGCTCCATTGAGTGTTGCTGCATTGAGTGTTGCTGCATTGAGTGTTGCTGCATTGAGTGTTGCTGCATTGAGTGTTGCTGCGCTGATGGATTTGGTAGAGGAATGTATAGCTGCGAAGAGGTCGAGGTTGATAGCCATTCGCACGGTAACGGGTAGAAGAGCAAAGAGCATCGTGGCTACGCATATGTTCTTGGTGAACAAAGGGTATGTCTTATTTGTTTAGAGAGGGTGAGCGCTGTCTTGCGGGCTTGCTGGTTGGTTGCTATGTCTGTTAGCTCGTGGAGCTCCTGGATGATCGCAGTAGCTTCGTTTTCTGCGGCCATTTTCAATAGCGATGCGTCATCGAAGGGAAGAGGTCAATGCTGGTGTATAGATGGGATTGTGGGAAGTGGGAGCTCAAACACGCTGTTGACAGCCAAGCGAGGAGACCTTGAGCGCCTTCACATCGCTCTTGCTCAAGCTACCATCCCCCTGCCATCAAGCGTAGTCGGGTGATGGAGGGCCTTACTAGAGGAGCGGCAGCCTTCATCAGCGTCGCAGGGAATACTTGTAAGCATGCTCAGGCGCCCCGTGTGGTATGCACAGCGCTCGTCTTGGTTGCAAGACACGCACTGGGGCCTGAAATACTGCTGGCGAGCTCGTTGCTGCAGTGGCGTGTGCGTGATGGCTTGTCTAAAGTCTTCAACATGAGGGGTTTCCAAACTGCTTGGCCTCGCGTAAGGAGTCGGAAGGATACTGGTACCAGGGAGCTAGTCGGCTTCGAAATATCGTCCCACGCCTAAGGTAGTAGGTAGGTAGTATGTAGGTGTATGCATTGCTCGAGCTGGTGGGTTACGAGAGTATCCCCAAAGCGTATGTGGAAAGTCCGTCTGTCAGGTTACACTTTATGGAGTTGTAGCCACAGCTGCAGCACCATTTCTTTCTACGGAGTAAGGTTGATGATACAGTCGTCTTTCACGTGCGAACATGCGGGCCCGTGGAAAGTTTCAGACCCTGTTTCTGCCGAAAGAGGGAAAGCGTCAACACGCATGAGGAGTGATGCAATCCCGTGCCTCTGTGCTTTGCTGGTATCCTGATGCCTAGGTACTGCACAACCAACTCCAACTATTCGACAAACGGGTCACGAGGAGAAGTCCGAGGAGAAGAGCGAAGGCATCGACATGGGAAGATAACACTGGCGCCTTCGAAGCCGCATACTTTGCGCAACAGCAGCGATACCCAGCGAATCGCCCCGCGCAGGAAGAAACGCTCAAGATGGCCGACATACACGAGATGCGCATCATGGCTGGGGACCAAGACACGCCCGAAGGCACTGGAAGTGGTTTCGGCAGGGCAGTCCTCATATGCGCAGGTGTGGCAGCATTAGTCGCCATCCTAGCGACCTTCGTCAACATACTCCTACAGGCGAAGTGAGTAGACACGCACAAAACACACCGCACACATACTAATACTCTATATAGAAACTACCGCAAACCCCTCCTCCAACGCCACGTAATCCGCATCTTCTGCCTCGTCCCCATCTTCTCCGCCGCCTCCTGGGCCTCGCTCACCTCCCTCCGCGTCGCCTTCTGGATCGACCCCTTCCGCGACGTCTACGAAGCTTTTACCCTCTACACCTTCTTCCAGCTCCTCGTCGCCTATCTCGGTGGCGAACGCAGTCTCATAATAATGATGCACGGCCGTGCCCCCGTCCCCCATCTCTGGCCCTTGAATCACTGCTTGGGAAAGGTGGATATCAGTGATCCGCATACGTTTTTGTCAATAAAGAGGGGGATATTGCAGTATACTTGGATCAAGCCGATGTTGGCGATTGCTACCGTCGCGATGAAAGCGACGGGGACTTTCAAGGAGGGGATTATTGATGTGGATTCGGGATATCTTTGGACGAGTGTCATCTACAACGTAAGTATTTGCTGGAGTTTGTATGATTTGGCGCTTTTTTGGGTGGTGATGAGTCCGGACCTGCAGCCTTTTAGGCCGATGCCGAAGTTTTTGAGTATCAAGGGCATTATCTTTGCATCCTGGTGGCAAGGCTTCTTCCTCTCTATCCTGGTCTGGCTGGGAGCGATACCGAGTATTGGGGGAGGATACACCGCCGACAATCTTGCAGCAGCAATTCAGGACGCGTTGATTTGCTTTGAGATGCCGCTGTTTGCGATATCGCATTGGTGGGCTTTTAGCTGGAAGGACTACGCGGATCGCACCATCTCTGACGCGAGGATGCCAATACGCTTCGCTTTGCGCGATGCTTTTGGACCGCGAGATCTCATCGAAGACGCGAAGGAGACTTTCAGAGGCGACAAGTACCAATACAGATACTTTGACGCGGAAGACAACGTTATCGCGCACGAAGAGAGCTCGAGCAGAACCGCAAGAATGGCAGAAGGCATGCGGTACGAAAGGGGCGGGAAAGGGAAATATTGGATCCCTGCTTCTGGCGATGGTCAGGCCAAACAACCTCTACTTTCTCGCTTTGCAGACAGTCACGCGCGGACCATGAGTCCGGGTCAGGCGGGTAGATCAAGGAGTAGAGGGAAGATGGACTACGGCACCCAACAACCTGGCGACCTTGGCGAAGAACCGGAGCTGGACGCAGAAGAAGAGAGATTGTACGCTAATGCCCGAGCGCTGGAGTTTGGGGACTGGAATTATCCCGTCATCAATACGCATTATGCGACCGCAGACGACAGGTTGAGGAGTGATCCGAGTATGATTTCCGCGACTACGAACCGTGCGATCTTACAACCCACAAAAGCGAACAAAGAACGGAGGAAAAGTCGGATTCAGAGTATACAGGAAGATGTACATCAACATGATAACCCAGGCGATCACCGCGGGAGCTCAAGTAGTGGTGAAGGTTCTTCCTCAGGAGGCGCTTTGAGTAAAGGGAAGGAGAAAGCGAGGCAGTTACCTGTTATTGGGAGTATGCTTGGGCGTCAACACTCCAGCTCTTCCTCATCGAGCAAGAAGTCGCATTCCTCGCAACTCGTCGACCTAGTAGTCGAAGACCACGAGGCGGAAGATATCGAACGTGTCCGCGCACGGAAGGAGGGAGGACCAGGTTGGAATGCCGTGGAGCAGAAACATTACGTTAAGACTTTTCCTGGGGAAGAAGAGCAGGAAGAAGTAAGACGAGGTTTCAACCCTGATATGCCTGAGAAGAAAATCGTTAGTGAGAACCACACGCTCTCCGATCCTTTTGTTGAGGGCGATGGCGACGATGCTGGGAGTGGGAAGTTGGGAGATGAGATGGTGGAGGGCGTTGGGGATGAGGATCGGGAAGATGAGGCGGGAGGCAAGCAGCCTTGGGAGGAGAGGAGATTTGGGGATGTAGATGGGGCTGGTGGGAGTCCGAATCCTTGGAAGGACTAGCCTCGTGGATGAGGGTGAAAGATTGTTGTGTTGTGTGTGAAATAGCGGTTAAGCGGAGGCGTTTTGTGGAGTACCCTTTTTTATAAAGAGCGATGATGGGTGGGTGGGTGGGCAGTGTATTGTGATGCTGGATTTCTGCTGTGTAGCCTTGTAGCACTGCAAGGTCCAGATACCGTATGTCCAGTCACAGCGACCGGCTATCGACGGCTTTGCTGATCGAGCTTCAATTGGCACCATTAACGACCACGCCGCGCAGCAGTGCTCGGCAGGAAAAGAAGAAGATGAAGCGGGCAACCTCGAACCAGGTGCGGGAGGATGCCATGTGGAAGAAGACAAGTCATAGCAGTGGTGTGGCTAGTTGTACGATGGATATAGCTCTGAAGCTAGAGCAGATCCTCCATCGTTCGTTCCTCTAGAAATCAGTAAGCTGCCAATATGGTCTGATCCCACTTTCAGGCCTCCCACAATGGTAAGCACTTGAGCATTGTTCGGGCTTTAGACGGAGTTAGTATGCGTGCACTCTGTATGACGAGGACTGGGGAGTATAAGGTTCTGTGGACACCTTCTCCTTGCTTTTGCGCCTTGGCTGGGCGATCGAGAAGCATTGTATCCCTTCCATTAAATCTGGACATCTTTGGTCTGAGTCGAACCACACAACAGCCTCTGGGCCAGTACAACAACACGTTACTCCTCGAGGACATATCACCATGTCTTTCGCTCTCCTCCAACCGAGCAGACATGACGTCTACCCCTTCATCGACCCTTCCCAGAACCTCAAAGACGCCGCCAAGGGCAAGACAGTCCTCGTAACCGGCGCTGGTACCGGAATAGGCAAAGGTATCGCCGAAGCCTTCGCTCTCGCCGGTGCTTCCACGCTCATCGTCGCTGCTCGCCGCACAGAACCACTGGAGAAAACCAAAGCCGGTATCGCCAAACTCGCGCCAGACTGCAAGGTTATAGTCGCTGGCGGCACGGACGTCGCAGACAGGAGTTCCGTGGAGAAGCTGTTTGGAGAGCTGTCGACTCCGCCAGATGTCGTGGTATCGAATGCCGCTAGCTCTGGCTGGATCAGTATTGCTGACTCGGACCCGGATTCTTGGTGGAAGGACCTGGACGTCAATCTCAAGGGCTCGTACCTCATTGCAAGGACGTATATCCGCGCTGCTCGCGCCGCGGGGGATAAGAAGCGAAGGGTTCTGGTCAATGTGTCGAGTAACAACTCCTGGCGGCCCATCGCTGGTCTCTCATCCTATGCTTCCTCGAAGATCGCTCTAAACACCTTCTCAGAGTATGTCGACACCGAGGAGCAAAGCGACTCTGGGAGCGGGATCCGCTGCGTAGCAATGCATCCTGGCGGTGTGTTGTCGGAGATGGCAGAACGCGCCAGTGAGGAGATAAAGAAGCTGTTGATCGATCAGCCAGCTCTGCCGGGCAGTACGGCGGTGTATCTGAGTACTGAGAGGGCGGTTTTCTTGATGGGAAGGTTCGTGAATGCTACTTGGGATATGGAGAAATTGGAGGGTGCGAAGGAGAGGGTGGTGAAGGAGGATTTGTTGCGGTCGAGGGTTGTTGGTGTCATGGCGGGAGAGGCGGGTAGCCTCGAGTCGGTTAGCTCTATGACTTGAATTTGGGTGCATAGATGCATCCTGGTCTCCATGTCGGGCGGTCGGCCTAGCGATCAATCGTGTAGAGCTGTCAGCATAGTGCTCAATGAAGTAGTGAGCTGCAACTGTTGCTTCGCTTGCTAGACTCGTCAACCGGTGTCTGGCAAAGTTCGTTGACAGCAAACATTGTCAGCGTGTATATCTCGGGATCGCGTATGATCCATGGTTGACGACTGAGCTCCACGGTTGGTTGAGCGCGGCAAATGTTTGTGTGAGTGGCCAAGTGCGTCTCAGGAGGCTAGTCCAACCCGTACTCCTGAAATGCTTGTTTACCGCTTGCATTGTTGGTATCTCTGCGGGAGAGGAGGGTAGCCTCCGGTCGAATAGCTATATGATCTCAAACTGAGTCTCACAGACACATTGTGGTCTCAGCAGGAAGATGGACGTCGCTGTGACTGCTGAGGGAAGCCGTCGGATCTTGTTGAATTCAATACCGGTCAGTAACTCTTCTTCTCGCTCTCAGCTTGCAGACCATACCGGATCGTGCTCGACCTCACGCATGCTGGCTCTTTACAGATGGAGACATCCCAACAGAACACATGATGCCATTCTGACATACCGGCCGCAAGCCTTGGAGACTCACCGCGCTTTCATAGCGGTCACATGCGCATCAAGCATTGACGTCTCCTTCCCAACTTTTTTTCTGAAGTGTGAGACCGTACCTGCATTAGCTTCCCAGTTACGCAATTACAGATGCGACGTTGTGGGGACGTGGACTGCGAGCCGCAGAGCCGTGGCTCAATTGGCTCCTCCTTGGCTTCTCCGTGTACTCCCTCGTCCGGATGAGCTCCGAGCGTAGTCGTGAAACGTTACAGCCGCCGGTCCATTCGGGCATCAATGCACGAACCGGCTCTGGTCCGCGGTGTATGGCCTAGAGGTCGATCTTTGTGTTGCGTCTGGGGAGTAGGCTAGGGCTGACATCCTGGCGGCGATCAAGGGATGTACTGTATCATAGTCGGGGAGTCCAGGATTTGAGAACACAGTATAGAATCCGACCAGGTTGGGGGCGACGGGTACGGGCTGCAATGTCCGCGAGGAATGCTGTGCGGACGAGCAGCGCTTGGCTCGCTTCACTTCCATACCGTGCTATTCAGGCAAAAGGATAGCCTACCCCATTGGTACCTGCACCAGTAAGCTTGGTGCCACGACAGTGACAGTGATGAGCAGTAGAGAGGAGTCGCTGGTGGTCGTCGACATAGCGTTCGCCGAGCATCTCCAGCTGGCCGAGTTCGGGTGATGCAAGATAGCCGTTTAGGTAACCCAGAGTTAGAGCGCCATATCCGAGGCTTCGAGAAGACTGAGGTGCTACCGTGGGAATCAAGTCGCGAATGACAAAGACAGGTATAACTGAGGCCACGCCAAGGGCTACGAAGATATCGGCAGCAATGCGCGCTTGGCTGATGGGTATTCCGTTTCAGGCATGCCTGCGAGTCTGCGACTCAGGATGCAAACTCCAGCGCAATGCATCCGCAGCCGCATGCCGTCCAAGGTATTGCGCAAGCTTCTAGGTGTGGCTGCATGAAGGTGCCGTTTTGGTTACCTGGTACCTGGAGCGTGACGCATCGACGGGTAGCGACCTGTCAATACGCATGGGTCGTTGTATTCAGTACCTTGTGACAATTCTCCGGCGTGTGAGGTAGCCTCAAGTCCATGGCGAGACCATGTTCGTGATGGCCGAAGCGTTCGGGTTACACGTACAAGGAGGTGGTGGTCGGCGAATCGACCATCGCCTACAAGTGGTTCTGTAGTCACCCACACGTCTCGCTCGAGCTGTGCCATGGGAGCATACTCGACATTTGTGATATATCGAAAAGCGGTAGTCAACGCCACTGGAATGGAGGTCGAAGTTCCATGCCTTAGCTCGCTTGCGAAGGTGTGAAGGGAGTCATCCACGGCTGTTGCCGCCGGCTTCGACTCCGGCCTCGTTGCTGGAAATAGAACATACTACGTATAACGTGATCGATTCCATAAAGATGCGACCCGCAGGCGAGTACACTTGAATCAATTCGTCATGTCGCAGTCTCAGGCGGCTGATAGATTCGTCTGAATTCGCTGAAAATATAGGTGCGACCTGATCGTCGTCAGCAGCCTTGCCCGCCGTTTAGGAGGCGCTCGTGGCGTATGCA
>JAKLLW010000324.1:0-39536 GCA_022814695.1 Neocatenulostroma microsporum
ATCGAGTAGGATAACGATAACGAGAATATCGGTAGCGAGGCCTCTAATAATATATTAGAGTCGGTTACCTTATACGACTTCGAGAGATAGCTTAGTACTATAGATAACGTAGACTTATCCTAGATAAGGCCTAGTATATCTACGTAGCTTTAGGTATAGGAAGACTAAGTCGCGACCTTAATTTAGGTATTACCTTAGCCTTCGTATTACTATCTATTCCTCTCGAAAGTATACCTACGGCTCTACTAAGAGATACGTTTTACTATTACCCCTATTATAGAGACTAATAGCCCGGTATACTAAGCTCTCGCTGTAGATAGTACCCCTCTACTAGAGATACTTAAGAAGGTATTCGGCGATACTAGCCTAGCTACTAACGAGGCTATACTAGCGACCGCTCTAAATTAGAGCGTCCGTATCGTTAACGCTATTATCTAGAAGTAGTATCTACTATAGTCTACTACCTTTCTAGACCGCTCTATACTAGTACTACTATATACCGAGTTCTCGAAGACTATATACCTAACCTATATATAGGCTATAGTAATCGTAGAATATCTAAGCTATAACGATCGCAATAAGTTGTCGAAGTTATACGAAGACGAGGCGAAGACTAAGAATCTAGTATAGGTAGTATACTATAATAATACGTTCTACCTTATACTATACTACTATAAAGCTAACGACTTCGCCGGCCGTAATATCGACCCTACCCCGATTACTATTACTACTATACTAATAGAGTAACCTTAAGACAGTATATAGAACGTACTAGTATCTAGTAATACCGAACGCTAGGTCGACCCTCTTACTAGCTTTAATACCTTTATAGCTCGTACTATCCTCTAGGAATCTATCGTATACTATAGTATCGAGTTTAGCGTACTAAACCTACTAAAGCTACTAGAGGTATAGTACCTATTCTAGAAGATAGAGGTAGACGAGTAACGTAAGTATATAGCGAACTTTATAGCTTACGTTAACTAAGGGCTATACTTTACCTTTCTAGAGGGTACTCTAAGTACTACTAGACTACTAGATACCTATAGACGTACTAACTAGTACGACTCTATTAACCTACTAGCTAAGGTATATAGTACGACCCGTAACGATCCTAAAGAAGAAGAGGATTAGTCTATAGTATATAGTATACCTTACTTAGATACCTCTAGGATCTCTAAGATACTATAAATACCTAGGTCTATACTAGCCCTTAGTATATCTATAGTTAACCGCGCGATAATTATATCTATTATAGGTAGTTCTAATAACTTAGATAGCTCCTAGTACTATTACTTCTTAGACGTATTCGGTAATTAGAGCTCTTACTTAGTTAATATACCTAATATAGGTAACTCTAGTAGTAAGCGCTATAAGCTTACTAATAAGTTTCGTAGTCTTAGAGGGTTAGCTTAGGATATACTCTCGCGCTATATCTCCTTCTCTAATAATAGCCCTATCGGTTAGCGCCTTACCTATACTATATTAGGCTACGCCTATAGCTCGGTTACCTATAATATAGGTATAGTAGGTAGTTAACTATCCTTCGGCTAAGGCTCGTTAGATCCGACGCTCGTACTATATATATAGTAATAGTCGTACCGCTTTATTAATAACAATATCTATTTAAACCTCCTCTACTATTATAAGGAGGTTCGAGACGTATAGAATAACCTATAAAATAATATATACGACGTCGCGGCCTTTAATACGAGCGAGATAAGGTTACGTACTATTATCTAGTAGATACTAATATATTAAGGTAGTACTTAAGGTTGTCGGCTACAATCTATATACGATACTACTTAACTATAGTACTATTACCTATACCTTACCTATATACGTATAGCTAATTACTTATAGTAGGTTACTTATACTACTACCCTATACTATACTACTAGCTTAACGATATCTTAGTAATACCTATACTAGGTAGTACTCTCTACTTAGACCTTTAGGCTCTATCTATACTTATCTAGTAAATTTCCTTTATTATACTATACGCTCGTTACTAGAAAATACTAGTAGTACTAGTATATCCGATACTACCCTTACTACTAGTATATATATATCTATACTCTAACTCTAATATTACTACCTATTACCGAGTACGAAGATTAGGTAGTACTACTACCGAGCGGTACCGATTAGTATATAGTATCTATAATAGGTATAGATAGCGATAGGAGGTAGGACTTAGTAGTAGTACTTGTAGTATATAATATAAAGCGATAAGAAAAAGGTATCGTAGGCGACACTACTTTAGAGAGGGAGCAAAGGAGGTAGGTAAAGCGAGAAGCACATAATACCTATACTTAGTTATTCCTACTAGTAGTAGTAGCTTAGTCTCAACAACAACGATACCACCACTACTTGACTACCTTGCTTGTTCTCATACTGCCTTGCTTTTCTATCTTCGCTCATAGCGCGAGAGAGCTCGACCACATTGGTCATCATTCGATGCAATCATGCATCTGCAGCTCCAGGCGCGGGGTGTTGCATGGCGCTATCGCTGCTTTGCATTCGGTGCATTGCAGCGGCCGGCGACATGCTCCATGGTCGTCGAGCTGCGAACTGCAATTTTGTGGAAGGAAGTCAAACCCAACACGATGACGGTGAAAGTCGATGTAGAGAAGATGCCGAGGATTGACCAGGTCAAGGGCAACGCGAAGAGAAGGAGTTCAAAGTCTGTCGAGAGTGGTTGTGGAGAACAACGGCGAGTAAGAAACCGTTTTCGATAGGGCTCTGCCGGCGTCAAGGGCGCCTCGGCGGCATCGACGGGTCGAGAAAAAGCTTGGCTTCTGTATGCAGCAAGTGGCGCTCGCGTGCAGAGTTCTGAATCTTCACAGGCATTATTGCCTTGCTCACGAATATCGGACGTGCCGCGGTCGCTCGTGGCAACACGCACAGCTGGAGGCACGTTGCGAGCGTCGAACGTGGCAACGAGTTCCTGAAGGGCATCACAAATACGTTACGTTACTGAACAGTTGTATTTGTGATATGCATGGGCCAGGCGTCGAGAAATGAGGTGCCATATAGAATAGTGGGTTGAGAGCTTCCGAGCGGGCGCATGGTCTCCCGGAGATTTGCTGGAAAGCGAAAACCACCAACGCTATGCGAGCGAGGGTTAGACACCTCCCTCACACCTTTTCCCGCGCCCGAGTCTCTCCTTCACGTTCTTGTCGCCGCTGGGCATTGATCAGTCGTTCCTTTTCTGTATCCTTCTAGAGTGCGTGTGTGGTGTGGTGTGCGAGTGGAAGGTACGTACATGTGCTTTGCGCCTGACTCTGCGATATGCCCCTCTCCATCTCGGCGAACGTGGGAAGGGCCTTGGGTAAAAGGATTCGACGTGATAGGCCGTATAATGAGGGAGACAACAGGCACATGTGCATAGCTCATACTGACAATAGCATACAGTCCGCATCTTTTAGATACCTCTGTTCACCAGCACGGGTCCGTAATACCCTAATCCGACCCGGCTACGATTCTCCCGAGACACAACCAAAGCGAAACCCGAAACATGTCTTTCTACGACAATGAGGGCTCATGGTCGGCTCCTGGACGCCAGCCATCATGGGAACAACAACCACCGCCCTCGCGAAGCGGCACAGGCTCGGCCATGTCACAGCCAGCCGATTCGAACGCCTTCGCAGCACAATTCGAAGAGATTGATAGGGCGACCGACAACCTGATGAAGAGTGGAAAGTGGTTCCCTGGTCAGGCGGCGGGAATGACAGTGCCGGGTACGCCCAGTCGAAGGGATAGCATGCCTACTGTAGGTGGCTTCGGAAGCAGCGACCCGAGAATGGGTGGTAGCGGTGCTGGACCGTCAAGACATCACTCGGTCAGCGAGTATGATGGTGGCCGACCTGGTTCTGCGGGTCTGCAAGGCTACTACGCTGGTCAACGGTTCCCGGGTGGGCGACAAAGCGAGGCCGAGCAGATGATGCAGGCTAAGCGAAGAATGGCTGCGCAGAGGGAGCGTGAGCTGCGCAACTATCACCAAGAGCAGCAATATAACAGAAGTGAGTGTTTTACCAGGGCACTTATGTGATCCATGGTGCTAACCTTTACAGCAGCAGTATCGGGCGCGAAGACTGACCGATCCATGAGCCCGAACACGATGAACGAGGAAGACCGACGTGAGCTCATCGCAAGACAGCACCGAGCCCTTTACGGCGACAACTCTTCGCTATACACTGGTGAAGGCTCCTCCCGACCACCAAGCCAGGATGTGCGGGTGTCTGGAGCCGACCGTCGCAACTCGCCACTAGCATTCGACCCATACGGCGTGCAATCACAGCCAGGAGCTGAAGGTGCAGTGCAAATGCCTCCTCGCGACCGCGCAGAGAGCACAGCGTCTCCAGCCTCAAACCCGCCTACTCAGCAGTCATTCGCACTACGAAGCGATGCTCAGCAAAGTAGCCGGACGTCGAACTCCTCTCCCGGCGGTTCGCCACCTCTCAGTCAGGGCCAGAAAGGCGGGGCAGGTGGTGTTGCGCCTATCGGCACGCGCCCTCAGCAGCCACCCGGATCTTCTGGTGGCTTGAACAAGCGGTCCACGACTCCGCTCACACCGTCTTCGCTCAGCTACGGCTTCACGAACCCGGATGCGCAAAAGGACGAGCGCTCGACTTCGGCCGCTTCCAACCCACCACTTACGGATAAAGGTGTCAGTGGGCTCGGAGGCTGGGGAAGCAATAGCGGGTGGGGTTCTGGGAAGAACACTTTGGCTGTTCAGCCATCTGTCTGGGGCTGAAAAGCACCAGAGAAGGCGCAAGAATGGAGGACTACGGGAGTAAAGGGAGGACGACAGCAATGCAGTGATGCGTTAGCGGAGGAGTTTCTTGGCGGCAATCGATGCATTTGCAAATGGTGTCGGTTCGGTGATTATCCGCCTTTTGGGGTGTGCAAATGCTGCAACGCGAATTGGGATGGCAGTACATGTTGGACGGTGTGCTGGTTTTAGCGTTTCATGCGGATGGTGTTCGGGAAGGTCGTGCTTTTTAGGCTGTTGCGGATTTGATGTTACACATTGGGAGCTGGTCGTTATGCTTTTGGGCTTCATGGCATGGCACGGGTACGGGTCTGGTCTGCTTTATGGGTGCTGGGGCATGGTTGTACTGCTTTGCGATACCTGCAGTGCGTAATATCTTCATGGGAAAGGCTGGGTTAGGTATGACTGGCGAAAAGTGGCATTACACGCATATGAAGCTCTCACTTTTCTCTTCTATATGACCGTCATCGTTCATTTGCATTCGTACCTTGCCTTCACATGCGCACCCAATGTCTGTCACGTGCGCTTCCAGGCAGTCCAAGCTTTGCGGCTCATGTGGCCAGCCCTGAATCTCGGTTGCGCTTCCGAGCTCCAGGTGTCCAGAAATGTGTCCCGTGCGAACACCTTTACAGCAACACCCATACACCTCCTTGACAACCAATTGCTGCTTCACATAACACGACACAGTGCGACACCCAGACAGCAAGCTTCAGGGACCCAAATTCATCCGCGTCGAGCACCGGAAACCTCCAATATGGTACGCTTGTCCCTGAGCACACGGTGTTGCATGAGCAGGCGCAATGGCTCGCTCCTCAAACTGGCTACAAATTGGGAGCGTTGCGATGCTCTGTGCAGGCCGGAGAATGTGGTGTTGCGACTGCATAGGCTAACAACAAATACCAGTCGTCACCACGCCCTTCGTCTCCCGTCAACTCCCCTCCCATTACTGGTACAACGACCGCGCGACCATCTTCGCCGAAAGCTCCAGGAGGTCCAGCGACCGCGATCAGGAGGAAGGCAGCGGCAGACAGAGCGGACAAGGTTGCCAATGCAAGGCCATCTAGCACGAGGGCAGCGGGTGCAGGAGGAAGCAGCAGCACGATGTTGAGTACGTTCACTCGGCTTCACGAGTGCCATAAGATAACGTGGTCGTGAAGGAATACCAGCTAATACTTCGGGGAACAACAGGGCTATACACAGATGAATCTCCGGGTCTGAAGGTTGACCCTTTCGTGGTCATGGTGCTTTCCATTGGCTTCATCATCAGCGTGGTGGCTCTGCACAGTAAGTTACCCAGGAGCTTGACAAGAAAGACAGATACTGACAACAGTCGCAGTCCTTGCAAAGCTTACGAAGCGATTCTCGTCATAGCGATGCGGTGTGGGCCTGTTAAGTTGCAAAAGTAAGGCGTTCGGAAGGCTCGAGGTGCTCTCAGAAAGCAGCATCATCGACCATTGTATGTGTACGACAGCGGTTTACTTCGACATGCTTCGGCTTGAACATACCCTCTTCGATCAGACCTCGACAGTCGCATCAGCGCAAGGCGTTGTGTACTATGCAGCAGAGCAACCTTGCGTCCGAGAACGTTGCTATGTGCCGGAACAACGCTGGTTCGTCCTCGATGACCGAGCGCGCATCACCTCTTTGAGTCTACCATCGAAGGCGTAGCATTGTACTTGTAACTTGCTCTGTCATTCGCCATTTCGCCTTTGCCAGTCCAAAAGTGTAGCCTAAGGCGGTCACAGCCAAAGAATGGCTTCTAACCCGTCAAGGCAGTCACGCGCATCTCGCTGCGGATGAGCCGAAATGAGTAGTGTTCCGCATCGCACTGTGCAGATACTCCTGCTCGCCGATGTTCTGTTCCGAGCGACATTCGTCGCGACGACTTTACCCGGTTTGCCTCTTCCTTCAGGCTGTTTTTGGCCATCTCCCGCTCCACTTGCCTCCCCCAAACCCCGCGCTGCCAATGGCTGCACATGCTTTAAGAGTGTGGGCTGTCGGCAGAATCGCATGGAAAACTCTGAAGGTGCAGTAGGTACCGCGATCCAATCTTGGTGCCGCGATGAACGTTATCAAGCCTTTCGCTAGGTAAGAGCTTCTTTACAGTATATATATTCCCAAACGTTAAGACCAAATTCCAGGACTGCATCACTCTTCAAGTACACATCCATTGCTTCACCAGCAAGCTTCCGAACTGCCATACCAAAGCCTTCCTTTGCAAGACAGCCTAGACTTATCAAGACTTACGCCACCATGGTTACTGCACCGACCACCAAGCTTAACAATGGCAAGGAGGTCAGTCAACTTACATCTGATGAGCCATCTAGACTACATCCCAATGACTAACGTTTGCCACAGATGCCCCTTGTCGGCTTCGGTCTTTGGAAAGTGACCAACGAGACATGCGCCGACACCGTCTACAACGCTATCAAGACTGGCTACAGACTGTTCGACGGGGCCTGTGACTACGGCAACGAGGTCGAGGCAGGCCAGGGTGTCAAGCGTGCTCTTGACGAAGGCATCGTGAAGCGGGAAGAGCTCTTCCTGGTCAGCAAGCTCTGGAACTCCTTCCACGACAAGGACAAGGTGGAGCCTATCTGCAAGAAGCAGCTCGCGGATTGGGGCATCGACTACTTCGACCTGTACATCATCCACTTCCCGATCGCGCTCAAGTACGTCGACCCATCGGTGCGGTACCCACCAGGCTTCTTCTACGAGGACAACAAGCTGGAGCTCAGCAAAGCTTCTCTTGAGGAGACTTACCACGCTATGGAGGAGCTGTACGATGAGGGCCTCATCAAGTCTATCGGCATCTCAAACTACACTGGTACTCTGATCCTGGATGTCGAGCGCTACGCCAAGCACATGCCGCAAGCCCTCCAGATTGAGCACCACCCATACCTCGTCCAGCAGGACCTGCTCGATCTCTGCAAGAGCCGCAATATCGCCGTCACTGCTTACTCTAGCTTCGGCCCGCAGTCTTTCCTCGAGCTCAACATGCAGAAAGCGAAGGACACGCCACTGCTCTTCGACCACGACGTTGTCAAGAGTATTGCCTCGAAGCACGACAAGACGCCTGCGCAGGTACTGCTGAGATGGGCAACTCAGAGAGGTGTTGCGGTCATCCCGAAGAGCAACAACCAGAGCCGTCTGGCGGCCAACTTGGATGTCTGCAGCTTCGACCTTGCTGAAGATGAGGT
Source organism: Neocatenulostroma microsporum (assembly GCA_022814695.1). Taxonomy (NCBI): domain Eukaryota; kingdom Fungi; phylum Ascomycota; class Dothideomycetes; order Mycosphaerellales; family Teratosphaeriaceae; genus Neocatenulostroma; species Neocatenulostroma microsporum. The sequence continues at coordinate 7,978 of JAKLLW010000324.1, forward strand.
AAAGAAGATCAGCGATCTTGACCAAGGACTGCGGTTCAACAACCCTCTCAACTATGGTGTGCCGGTCCCGATCTTCGCATAGATGAGGTGATAGTTAAACGGGAGTGCCCAAGTATTCGGTAAGGATACTCATTGTAGATAGCACCAAAGAGCCATTCATATGCCTCTCCCTCCTGCCTCATTAGGGATATGCAACTCAGCTATCGTTCGCGGGCGTGACCGTCTCCGTTGCACTAGAGCAGCGCCTGGTGCGACATTGCTGCAACACAAGCATGCAGATCACGCTCCACACAAGCCTTCATCGTCACCATGCAGCTGTCGCCCAAGGCTGTGGTACAAGAACAGCCACAGCTGAGATTAGAGATTTGTTGGCTACGTACGCACGACTTGACAACAGGCTAGACAACTACCCGGCACCCGCAAACACGCACTTTCTCGACGAGATCCCAAAAACCATCATCATGTCCTCCACCATCGAGAATGAGAACTCTCGCATCCAGCGCAACCTGGAGCGCCGTGAAGCTCGCGACAGGCTCAAGAATAAGGTCGCTGGCGGCGGCGGCGCCGGTTCACCCAACGCAGGCAGCGACAAGACTACAGGTCAACAAGCTCAACAACAAGCCAACAGCTGGATGGGCATGGCTCAAAATGCCGCTGGCGGAGTAGTCGGGACGGCTGGTGGAATCGCTGGAGGCGCAGTGAATGCCGCTGGCGGCGTGCTTGGTAACGTTGGGAGAGGGGCGGGCAAGACGTTGACGGATCTGGCGAACAGCACTGAATCGACCGCAAAGGGTGCGAGCGACCAGATTAATGAGTCGACTGGTGCAAAGCAGCAGAGGAAGGCGCAGAAGTAGCGAGGTATCTGGGATTGGAGTTGGCCATAGGTGAACGTTTGGTACTGGGCACGGCAAAAGACGAGGAGCGCGGGTGCCTTATCTGTGTGGGATATCAATGGTGTGTTGAGCATACACGGAGGCTATGAGAGATCGAGGACGGCCTTAAATAGTGATCATCATACCCCTGTGACCATGAGCCTGGTCTTGAGAAAGTAATATCCCGAATCTCAGCCTGAGAAGGTAGCAACCGAATATAAGGCCCCGGAACTTCAAGCGAAGTAACGGTTGCCCCAAGACTTGTCCCGTCGCCCGTCCCGTTGTCGCTCCATAAAACCGATGCGGGCGTACTGAATGCCGGGTGGCGGCTCATCGTCAGACTGCGCAGGCCTTCCGTAGTGTTCTTCGCTCTCATCCTCGACTTCATCTTCGGACGAAGCCAAGCTTGGGAGCCCTTCATCAGCCCCACCGACGCTTATTATATCTTTCTCCCTAGTTGGGGCTGCGGCGTGGTGATCTTCAATGTCCGACTTCGGCTGCTCTTGGCGTGTCCTGAAGCCGCCCATGCCTGAAGTCTTCATAGCCTGAAGGTCTTGAAAGTGACTCGTAGCGTTGGCCACAGCCGCTTTCGGATCCGAACGATGATCGATCAAATACCCTTGCACCTCTGCTGGTGTGAACGTGTTCGAAGGGAACTTCGTGACAAATTCCGCGGCCAACGCATCAATCAAGGTCTGATCATGAGGTTCCTCGCCTTCCAGCAGCTCTTCCTCGGTCTTGCAGAAGATGTGCTGAAACAGCTTGCCCGATACCTCTTCCGATGCCGGCCCGAAGTAAACTTTCTGGTCGACTCTTCCTCTCCTGATCAAGGCCTCGTCGAGAGTGTCAGGATTGTTGGACGTCATAATCAATATGCGACCCTCACCAGCACGCACTCCGTCGATGACGTTCAGCAACCCACTCAGAGTGATTCCTTGAGGCTCGTCATCTTCCCCGTCGTCATCTCTCGGTACAAGGCTACCTCGACGGGCCTTCCGCGGCTTTTTGCGCATGGTCTCGCGACGTATACCTGCGCTGTCAACGTCCTCCAATAGCACGACGGAGGAGAACAGCGGTAGCCCTTCAAACAAAGCAGCCAGCTTCCGGTCATTAAGCTGTTCTGATGACAGGCTAATCATCATGATAGGCAGGCGGAAGTGACTGGCAAGCGCCAGCGTAAAGCTCGTTTTGCCTGTACCTGGTGGACCGTAGAAGAGCAGACCCCTGCGCCACGGGATTCCTCTATTGCCGTAGTACTTTCGGGTACCCGGAGAGAGATACGATGCAATGTCCGACACCAGTGACTCCTTGAGATTTGCATCAAGGGAGACGGCGTCGAGCGAGCGCATGGGCCTGGGGAGTCCAAAGTCCCATTGATAGCCATGCCTATCAGGGGCATAGACTCTGACCTTGGGTTCGCGTGACGCAGCCACTGTAGCCTCCACAGACGCAATGAAGTCCTTGATAGGCTGAGCTCCCGACATAGGTGAGAAGCAGGAGATCACCATCGGTCCATCGTCACACCATGGATCTGGAGGCCCTTCCGTAGGGTCTCTGTTGTTGCGTCGATGTGCCTGAAAGCAATGGGTGTAAGGTTAGCCGACGTCTCCAAAAGCATGCGGCAGTCTCAGAGATCTGAGACGGCCTCCAAGGGTGTTAACCATGAGTATACGTACTAGTTCTGGTGATGGCGCTTGTCTCTCAAGCAACATTCTCTTCGAGCCGAAATAGAAAGTGTACTGCCCAACGTCCGGGAGGTAGGCGAGGTCGTGCTTACGCAGCGTCGCCGGGGTCTCATCATCATCCAACTCCTCATCCCCGTCACCACAAACACTCACCCTACGCTGTCCAGGATCTAACGCCAGTCTACGCGCATCTCCTTGAAGTCCATGTTCAACCATCCACTGGAGGATGACTCGGTGCATCTTGTGCGTCGGCGGTATCGAGACCGAGGCAAACAGGACGCCGGAAAGCGCTGTGCGTACTTTTGTGATGCAGCCACCAATCCACTCTTGATTCGCCAGTGCTGTGTATAGCATTGCCCATGGCACAACCAGCATAAAAACTGTTCCGATGATGGGGCCAGATTTCTTCATGACGTCGGCGAAGTTGCGCGCTACTCGTTCTGGGGAGTGTGTGCCCATTGCTAGGCTGGTATGCAATATCGACGCCTGCATCGATTGGAGTCTCCCAAGTCCACTGGAGACCAGGCCTGTATTGGAGGCCATGTTTCGACAATGGTGAGATTCAATGGTGAGGTTCGATGGTGAAGTTCGATAGGAAGGTTCGATGGTGAAGTCTGGTGAAGAGGCTTGTACAAATCGCTATTGTGATATCGGTGATTAGCCCGGTAAGCTTGTTGAGAAGTACTGATTCTGAAGGAATAAATATGTCAAGGAGAGTACTGTGAGTGCTTTCGAAGTCCTGAAGTAAGGTTGCTACCCAGCCTAACAAGCGTAGAGAATAGGGATCTGGCAGTGTTCACTACTTCGCGACATCTCCGTCAATACTTCGTGGACAAAGTGTACCAGGCATGCCAGGTTCACCTTCCAGTCACTGGAGACGTTTTGAACATTGACTAGTATTTGCCATGCGGCTCGTAGGGTACCAGCAAGCGTGCACATCACATCTCCAAAGGTGCGCAAGGGCTGGGTTCTAGGTCCTGCCTGATATACCGAGTCATCAAATCACTTTCCCTGCAGACGCTTCATCCTCTCCTCAGCAGCCCTAGCCCTCTTCTCCCTTTCCAACCTCATCCTCATCTCATCCGTCATACCCCTAGCCTCCTCCGCCCTCCTCTCCTCCGCCGTGAACTTAGGCGGCTGAACAGTCCGACCCTTTCCAAATTTCTTCTCTTTACTCGCATCCTGCTTCTCCGCGTCTTCCTTTCTCAACCGCTCCATCTCCGCTTTCCTGCGCTGTGCCTCTGCTGCATCTTCTGTGGCCTTTTCTTCCTTCTCTCGCGCGGTGCGGGAATCCACTTCCGCCTGTGTGAGGGGTGAGGGGACGCCTGCAGAATCCCAAGACCAGCGCTCTTCGCCCAATTGCGAGCGGGCGAGGCGGAAGGCGTCGCGGGTGGGTCTATCGCCTGCTATGTCGAAAGCGGATTTGCCGTCCTCGTTCCTCACCGCAGGATCAGCGCCGGCCTTGACAAGTAAAGCGCTAACGCAAGCAGGACTATTAGACGCAGCAGCCAAATGTAGAGGCGTAGGGGTGTGATGGTTCTGAGCTGGCGGGAAGAAACGGAAGTCCGGAGGAACGTTGTTGGATTGCAGGTATGAAACCATCCCGGGGGCTTTGGATCGACGGATGAGGGCTTGGAGTTGTGTCGTATGCAATGCCGCTGCTTCGTCTTCTTTCGATAGCTTCGCCGGCTTTGGTGCAGCTGCTTTGCCGTTCGCAGCAATCCCCTCTTTCCTCTTCGCAGCCTCGCTCTCCGCAGCGGCCTGCCTCGCCAACTCCGCCTCATCAACCACACTAACCTTAACTCTAGTCAATTCCACGAAAGCCCGCATCAACTCCGATTGCGTAGCCCTTCTGGTACTAAACGGAAACCCACGCAGCCTTGCATCCTTCTGGCTAAGCACCTGCCCCTCGTAGGGCCCGAAAAGCGTTCGGCGGTTCGTACTTCCCGTAGCCCTCACAAACAACAACTCGGCACTGTCGATCCACTCCCTCCACTCTGCCAGCAAATCCCGTACTTCCTGGATAAGCGCGGACTCGTTGTAACGGCGAATGCCTGCACCAGCTGAATGCGCATTGCCTTTCGAATTATCATTTGCAGATTGCGCACCACCCTGTTTCCGGCGCGTAGTGTAGCGATGGAAAGTCTTATGCGCGATGACTGTCGCTGATCGGTCTTCCACTCCAGCTTTCTTGGTAAGCTTGGGTGTGAGCGAGACGAGCATAGCTGCAAAGTGTCCGCCGCCGATCATGCAGAGGAAGTAGTGCGGTCCCGAGGCGCTGGTGCCGGGCTTGGGTAGCAGAGGTTGTGGGAGTGGTACGCCGCCTTCCTCGTCGTCTTCTGGCTTGGGTCTCTTCTGCTGAGGGGGTGGAGGTTTTGGTGCGAGCTGTTTGCGCTGGATGGTTTCTACCAAATGGGCTTCGGCTTCCTGCTCTGTGTTTTGGAAGATGGCCCGGTATATGCCCAAGGAGGTGTTTGAGGGCAGCTTGGGTGTGTTGAACCATAGCAGTGGTGGTTTGCCTGCTCCTCGTTTTCGCTTGGCTGGCGCATCTTCTGCGTCGCCGTCCGTGACTCTGGCCTGCCTCTTGAGCAATGCGCTGAGTGTGGAATCCTTCGTCTTTGCTCCATCCACCTCGAAGTCTTCTTCATCGTCTGAAGCCGAAGTGTCTGAGCCTGATATACTCTCATCCAACTGTCCCACCAAGCGCTCAAACTCCGCTTCGCTGACCGCCTTCTTGCCCCGTAGCTTTTGTTTGAGGTTGTAGCCATGCAGATCCGACCTCACATGACTCCTCTGATCTAGCAATGTGGTGAAGGTGAGGCCGCATAGAGCGCACGATAATGCGCTTTTCGGTCCATCTTCGTGGCTTTCTGCGCCGTTGGCATCGGGCGCTGGTATTCGTTCCGGCGGCGGTGCTTCTGGCTCTGGTCCAGTAGCAATATCTCGATATATATGCGTCTTGAGCTGCAGGGTGTACAGCAGCTCTTCCGGTAGGTCGAAAACGTATAGTGGTCTTTGTATGAGCTTGTCGGCCGCCTTTGTCTGTGGTTGTGCCATTTTCAACTACTGCATCTGCTCTTTCAGTATCGAAGTCCTCCTATACCAGCAAGCAGAAGCCGTATGAGCTCGAGTTCACTCTCTTGAACAATCGTTTCTACGGTGTCACAAATGCGGGTCGCCGTCATCGTCACTACTTAGTCATTCACATGCGTCTTCTTCGAATCTTGGCATGCACGAGCCACACACCTTGATGGACACCTCAACTCTACGCCTGCCATCGAGGTCTGTCGAGTCTAGATCAGACATCTATCCTATTGCATACCGTCTCGGAGGACATCGAACATTGTTGGAACGAAACCTCGAAAAGTATCCATTGACCGCTATATCCGAGTCAGCGCCTTCAGGAGAAAACTTGCTTGTTCGTGGCGCAGAAACGCGTGGCGGTGCCAGCAGCGACGACAGCAGGCCTCACGGAAATCATCCACCCTAATACTGGAGCGCTGTAGTAAGTCTTAAGATACACTGGACCTACGCAACGGGCCCAGACGGCCAAGATGCCACTCTCGAACGACGAACGAGGATGGGTCATGACCTGTCTCAGTGGCATAGCATGCGTGCTAGGAGCTTCCATCATCTGCGTCGACATTATCGTACGACAATTTCCTGGCAAGAAGGACTTCCGGATACAGGATAGCGATACGTTCTTGTCCGTTTCGTTGAGTTTGAGTTTTGGTGTTATGGTAAGCTTTCCCCCGGAACAATGTGAAGAAGTATGGCATGGTATGCTAACGTGGGAGTAGCTCTTCTCAGCACTATACAGCATGCTACCCAACTCCCGGAAGTCACTGCAAGATGGTGGCTACACGCCGAAGCAAGCAGCCTGGATCATGATTGCGTGCTTCTTGGGAGGCATCATTGGCATTCAGCTGGTGTCCAGAGTGTTACATCATTTCATCCCGAGCCACATTGTCGACTGCGAACATACGCACGAGGACGAACAGCCTAAGGAGCACGATCACGATCACGATCATGAGCATGCGAATGGCGATGCCCACGATCACAGCCATGAGCATAGCCATAAACCGGAGCCAAGGCCACAGCGACCCCGGAAGAGCTCGCTGCCAGGCCATATGCATCGCGAAGACAGTAATTACAGGCCTTCTTCTCGGCGGTCCTCTTACTTTGGACCGAATGCAGGTGTTACTCATACGCCTACACCAGAGACCACGCCGAGCACGCAAAATTTGAAGATGCCAAAACAGTCGCAGCCAGGAATGGTCAGGAGACCTTCCCTACAACAGCGACTGACAAGCACTTTCTCCCGCCTAGGCGCTCGCAGTTCGTCATCATGCGACTGCAACGGACCTTGCTACGGCTTCAGCGAGCCTTGCGGACCAGACTGCTTCAAGAACGTCAATGCCAGAGGAGGGCATAGAGCGCCAGTGCGTATGGCTAGTAGCCAGAGTGTACGGCCACCCATGGCGACTAAGAGCGCTACGGCGCAGTCTGTGCTGCCTCCTACAGAGTCTACGCCATTACTGGGTGGCATAGCAGAAGAACCACGACCGTTACCACCTATATCCAGAAGTAACTCAGATACCGCCGCCGAAACCCTCCCAAGCGACACCGTCGACACCTACGACATCGAACAAGGTCCCTCAGAAGAGAGCTCAGCAACCCTCAACGCCAACGGCGCAGACGGCTCTCCCTCCATGCATAAGGTGCACACAAACGAAACAACCTCCTCCCACCACCCAGATAAACACCATCACCACGTCCCCACCAACGCCTTCCTCTCCATCGGCCTCCAAACCTCCATAGCCATCGCCCTACACAAGTTACCAGAGGGCTTCATCACATACGCCACCAACCACGCAAACCCCAAACTAGGCTTCTCCGTCTTCCTCGCCCTCTTCATCCACAACATCACCGAAGGTTTCGCCATGGCTTTACCTCTCTACTTGGCCATAAACAACAGACTAACGGCTATGCTCGCTTCCTTCGTTCTCGGAGGGTCAAGCCAGCCTCTCGGGGCTGGAGTAGCGGCGATCTGGTTCAAGGTGGCTGGCCAAGGGGACTGGGCGCCAAGTGAAGGGGTTTATGGGGCTATGTTTGCGATTACGGCTGGCATTATGGCGAGTGTGGCGCTGCAGCTGTTCAGCGAGAGTCTTGATCTCACACATAGTAAGATGCTTTGTATGGTGGGCGCTTTCACGGGGATGGGGATTCTTGGAATTAGCAGTGCGCTGACTGCGTGAGATTGAAAAGGGGTGTGGGAAGGTTGGAGTTGAGTAGCGTGGGGTTGGAGTAGGGTGGGGAGTGGACAGGGATTGTGTTGATAGGAGAGGCAGTAGTTGTTGTTAAAGAGCGTTTTAGCGAGCCATGTAATCACTTTGTTTGCCTGTCTGTCGTCCACAGTCCATCTTGTCTATCGAACGTTGGTCGATGATGAGCATTGCGGAAGCGGGAATCGAGATGTGATTGAGACTTGCCATGTTCAAGAGGGTATCCCGGTGCTATGCCTTCTCGGCGCAAATGACTGGACGCAGATTCATCTCGCTGCCTAGGTCCTAAACAACGGACAACACTGTTCGCTTTATCGCAGTTTTACTGCAATGCTGCCGTCTTTGCATGTGCCTGTGCCATAAAGCCCGCCATGCGCATGAGAAGTGCGGCGTTGCTAAGCTCCCCTCCGGTGCCCAGCGCAAGTGCTGAACAGCTGATGGGGGGCTTCGAAGGGGTCGCGACAACGGTAACCTGGGTACAAGGCAGGGAAGGCAGTGCAAGGGGGATAGAAGAAGGGTCGGACAAGGCAGTGCAGCATCAGTAGAAGATCAACGCCTATTCTCGAACCGCCTGACAGAGCTCCCTCAGGTTCCCACAATACTACCACGCCCGGTCTGCACGGCCCTACGACGTGGTACTCTCCGACTCCGCCGAAGTTGGTTCAGAACCGTACCTAAGGAATCGGCCGAAGGTCTGATAGGTTCAGCGCGTGTTACGGCGCACCGTGCCGAACGTTAAAGGCATATAGCACACTGTCAACGGTCAGTAGGGCGAGTTGTCAGGGTCGATACTATGAAGAAAGGAAGGAAGAGGAACAAGAGCGGAAGTGGGGAGAAAGCAAATACTTATTTGACGAAATGGCGCTAAGCGGCGAACATTCGGTGGTGACACCTTAGGCAGCCGTTTGTATCAATCACTTGGACACGCCGAATGCCCCGCCCTGATCTTGACCTGATGACTCTGCCCAAGACATCCCTAGGTAACACTTCTCCACTTCGACCTCCAAATTCCGCCCATCGGCTTGAACTCCAGCACACGGACATCGATATGGCGCGCAGGGGAGGATCCAAGTCCACGGTGGATGAGGGATTCGGTGAGGACAGCGGCGGCGGGTACTTCGCAAAGATCCCGCTCGATGTTAAGATGCGCTACGACTGTGGCTCGGTGGAAGTGGATTACTCCAGCATCGACAGTGTAAGCATACAGCAGCGGAGCTCGTCCTCGAGCTTGAAAGCTGTTTGAGACATCCGCTGACCCTAACACCTGTGGCTTCTAGGTCAGCTACTGGGTGAATGCGCTGCAGCGCGATCTCGGTGGTCTGCAGCAGGATCCGAGCCAGTACCAACCACGCCGCCCACCTGGAAAGAAGTACGGCACGCTGTACGAGGGTATGCTGGCGCACCTCACGCTCCTCGAGCACGCGCTCGAAGACCTTGTCGACCGCGCCCGTAAGGCCAACCCCAAGACTGTGGTGGAGCACCGCCACGTCTACATCGCCGATCTCGAAGCACGATGTGCCATCTCCGCCACCTTCGATAAGCTCTACGACCCCTCCGCGCGCGACCCGATGGAGGAGATACGCACTGTCAACCCCGATCCTCTCATCCCAAACGACTCGGTCAACCTCTATGACCCGAGCGAGCCCATCTTCGCCGAGCCTGTGCTTTGGGAGTACAACCCCACCAAGGTCTACGACCCCGCCGACACCATCTGCAGACCAGTTCAAGACCGCAAGTGGACCGTCTCAGGCCGCACGCTGGCGTACGATGAGTGGTGCGGATACTGCTACGACAACTACAAGACGCCGGAAGAGCTTGATATCATCTTCGAGAAGGCACAGCGTGGTCATTACGGAAGCGGCAAGGGGCCGAAGTTCTGGAAGAGCGCGTTGTGTGCCTGAAGCGTTGTAGCTGGTGTCCGTGACCGCTGAAACGCAGTTCACATCGTGCAGGAAGGCTGGATACATGGGGCGTTATTGACATTGCTGGAATGGCGAGTGGCTTGAGGTTATCGTCCCACGGCAGTCCCACGGCAGCGAAGTGCAGATTGCATCGATCGGCGGCTTTGATGAGCGTGAGGAGCGGAGTTGAGTCTGCTGACGGCGAAGTGATGATAAGGTCATTCGAGTAGCTGAGCACTACGTCGGGCGTTGAGGATGCATAGGCGGTGCTTTGGGAGTGCGTAGGACGCATGAGGTCACATCGCGGCGTATGCCAGGATGGGAGACTCTAACGAGCCTTGCAGGTGACTTGATGTTCGCGCAAATCTAGTGCATGCACTTCTACGATGTAGTGTTGCAAGCGCTTCTGTCGTCTTGTGTCCTGCCATGCTAGCCTTCTGGACCGCCCGTTGTCCATCTACGTTCATGCTTTAGCTCGTCGTCTCTTTAGCCCGTTAAATGTCGTATGCCGAATTGGTCCATGTGTTCGGTTTTGGTCAGGTCTTTGAAATGTGTTGGTGGTATGGACAGACATAGGCAAGCAGAAAGCTGAAGAGTGAAGAGTGAGGTGTGCGGATTGGTTCGGCAAATTGGCAGACCAGCGGAGGTATTGCGGCGCCCAGCACTCGAATATCGAGCACACCAGCCCTTCTTCGTCACCCACTTTGTGACATTGTGAACTTCAGCATAAGGGAGGAGGCAACTGGGGAACGTACGCGTACCAGATTGCTGATTACTGTTGTTTCCGGGGATCACAAACTTCGCGTGATACCTGAATACCCTTCACCAGGGCCGCTGGTCTGAAGCATCCTGTGGCTCTCACTACAAAGCAGACTATGTGCTTATCTTCAGCTCCCCTCCGGTGCCCAGCGCAAATGCTAAGTAGCCGATGGGGGGCTCGACGGGGGCACGGCAACAGTACCTGGGTACAAGGCAAGAGAAGAAGCCTACGATAGATACCACTGCTCCTCAGATTTCCATCTCCGGCCCGGGCTCTAGGCAGAGTCCCGCGAGCCATCGAAAGTTCAGGACCGTACCCAAGGGATCGGCCAAGGGTCTGTAGGTCCAGCGCGGCTTTCCGACCACAATGAAGGTTGGCCTTACTAACTTCGCGCACCGTGCCGACAGCTAAAGGCTTTTGCACGATGCTAGCTGGCGGTAGAGCAAGCAGGTGGCGGGGGTAAAAGATGTAGGGTCGGCAAGGCAGTGCAGTGCAGTGTCACCGAAAGTGGTACTCAACGCCGATAACCAAACGCCACTGAGGGCCTAAGCACAATTTCAGCTGGCGGTAGAGTAAGCAAGTGGTGGTGGTGATGATGAGGAAGGATTTTAAGCGGAGACAGAAAGTACTTAAGCAAGAGGCGCTAAGCGAGGGCGCTTGGACCGCGCGCGAGTGTTTCGCCTCAGGCAACCGCAGCAGTATGAGTGATTCACTTTCACATGCAAAAGCCCCTCCTTCGGTTGTTTCAGACTTATTTTGACGACGCTCCACCTTCGTACCATCGCAGATTCTGCAAAACCACGACCACAGCATTGCAAGTGCCCTTGGCCTACGAGCGGTCTCTACCGCTACTTGATCGTCGTGCACTGACTTGGAAAGGTCGTTAAGCTGCTTTCGAAACCTCGGCCCCCGGTCTCGCCTAAGGCAGCGGTCGCAACGGCACAGATCGCGTGTAGTGAGGTTGATTCACATGCACATTCGAAAGCATTTCGAGAAACCCCACATTGTGCTCGATTCGTGAAATCTCTGCCGGCGCAGCTGCACCTTCGCACCAACACCGACTGCCAGGCGTCAGGGATCTCCGATTGCAGCCCCTCCTCAACACCTTCCATCAGGCTCCGCAGCAGCTTCGAACGCGACCATGGCCAAAGGAGAGAACAGCAGCGGTCGTGCTCCGAAGCGCACCCACGAAATCATCGACATCTCCAGCGATTCGGAGCATGCTGAGTCCCCCAAGAAGATCCGCAGTCGTTCGAAGGTACCTCCCACGACTGGGATCAGTAGATCCAAGAAGCGCTCGAAGACTCATGCGCCGAACGGGATCGATCGCACCACACTCTTCGAGCGCCTCGTGTACGATGCCAGGAACCGATGGTCCATCAGGAAGGCCCAGGAGAAGATCCAGGGCATTATCGAGGCGCTGGAGCAGTCGAAGGAGCACTATCAACCGTACGGGCCGGCGCCGAAGGAGAGTCTGGTGTTGGAAGGCGCCCTCAAGCAACAACGCGAGGTTAATAATGTTTTGGCTCACGTTCTCCGCACCCAGGGCGTGATCCGCGCACTGCGCTACGAAGGTCGCAACCTCCCGTGGCAGACACCTGAGGAGTGTCTGTCCAGCATCGGCACCCTGACTGCGGCGATTAGAGACCAGAAGAATCAGGACGACCACTACAAGAGCTGGAAGGATGACAAGCCCCCTTACAAGGAGCATGTCTTGAAGTCGTTATGCTTCGAGGAGCAGGAAGAGCACCTTCTGGAGATCGAGCAATGCCTCGCAGACCTCAAGAAGGGCAGGAGGCCACAGAGACCAAAGTGGTGTGAGTCGCCTGCGCAGAGGTTTATGGCGGAGGAGGATGCAGGTCGGAAGGCGCTACTCGATGAGATCAAGGTGGAGCAGGAGGCCAAGGCGAAAGCGAGGGCGGCGAAATCAGTCAAGGCATCCCTCCCACCCATCCGCAAAGGCGACTACGACCCAGACGCTCCGGGTTATCGGCCAAAGGTCCCCACAAATGCGAAGCTTTCGACGCCACCGGCAGACGACACAGCTACGCAGCCACCGAAAGACCAAGACGCGAAAGATGCCGCAAGCGCACGTGATCCGCTTGCGAACTCGGCGGAAGCGGATACAGATCTTCAGGCCATCCTCGCAAAGCTGCGTCAATACAGCAATCCAGATACCAGCACGACAGCATTGGCCCAGCATGGTTTACCGCAAGTCCCGAATATTGCGGCTCAGCATACCGTGCCGCCGTCGCAAAGCTCTGCTCGGGACTTGCCATCTCCAGCCACGACTCAGCAAGCACCAGTACCCGCGCCACAACCCATCGACTACGAAGCATTGAGTAGATACCTCGCTTCCGCTCAGCCAGTGACTAAGCCGATGTCGATGCCAATGCCAGCTTCTACATTGCCAGGTCTGGGGTACGCGCCCTTGGAGGGTATCTCAGCGGCAGCGGCTGGAGTCAGTGCGTTAAATGGCGAGACCGGCGCGCATTCCGCGGCAGGGGAGAGTGGTCAGGATGACGACGACGCGGCTAGCGTTGGCAATTGAGGCGAGAGGGTGTGCATGAGGTGGCTGGCAAAATTCTCCGAAAAGCGAAGGCCATGATAGGGTGATGCGGAGGGTTGAGTGAGCATATTGAAGCGTTAGCGAGCTTGAGAAGGCGGTTGCATGCTGCGAGCGTTATATGGCGGCAAGGTTCGAAGAGCGATAGACCAGGTGATACCGAGGCCGCATAGGCACTGCAGGTTTCTCAAGGACTAGCAGCGCAGCAGGTGGTCGCATCGTCCGATACGTTCGCACGTGGGATGTCATGAGAGCATGAGAGCATGAGAGTCCACTAATGGTCGCGTTCTTGCTCATGTACCATCCATGGATTGCTTAGATAGCTTAATAGTCAGTTACTGCTGATGCATGAAGCAAGGTGCAAGTGAGCCAAGATCTCCAGACAGCTTAAATCGTTTGGAGCTTCTGTATAGTCTGCCAGTGCTTGTGGCGATCGTATGGTCTGATGGGATAGACCAAGGGATGTAGTTACGATGTCGGTGGAAGGTATCTGGCTCTCGGTGCAGTGCTGCAGTAAGCCCTGCTATGTTGTGATCCCCAGTGCGGCATCGCTCCTTTTGTGCGTCTGTAATGTCTGCCAGTACACTGAGTAGCCTTGCTCGCCGAGGGCGTCATGGGATCCAGCGAGGCTCGTTCTTGCTCATGTACCATTCATTCATACATTGCTTCGATGGCTAGGTAGTCGTCATTACTGCTGATTCATGGAGCAAGTGCAAGCGGGCCAAGAACTCCAGACAGCCTGTTCCATTTTGTGCGTCTGTACAGTCTGCCAGTGCTTGATATAGTCGCATGGCCTGATGGGATAGGTCAAGGGATGCAGTCAGACCGCATGTTGGTGTGATTCATCCGGCTTTCAGTGCAGTGCTACAACAAGTACTGCGATGCCATGGTCTTCCGTACAGTATGACCCCCATTGTGCGCGCGTATTGTCTGCCAGTACGACTGGTGTTGTTTGCAGTCGCACAGATGTGATGAACGAGCGAGGAGTGAAGAGTGCAGTGCAGTTGGACGACGTCGAATCGGCATACCAGCGGAGGTGCTGCGGCGACCAGCCAGCAGATATCGAGCACACCAGCCTTTTTTGTCACCACCCAATGGCAATACCACTTTTTCAGCCGATATACCTCTACACTGTCTCGCAACGACCAATATGCTTTCTTCAAGATTACGAGCTGGCGCTGTGCGCCCGGCATGGTGCTCAAGAACGCAATGGAACGCAACGTATGGCAGAAACATGCACGAAGAGATGGAGCCATGCATGACTGACTGACAGAGTACCAGACGAGCTTTCTCCCTCTCCGCCTCCAGACAGCAGGCTACACCGGTCGACGACGATGTCAAAGGCCTCAACAAAGTCTCGCAGCACATCACGCAACCCATAGCGCAAGGAGCGTCGCAAGCCATGCTCTACGCCACAGGTATGACTGAAGCCGACCTCGCCAAACCCCAAGTCGGCATCTCGTCAGTATGGTACAGCGGCAACCCGTGTAATATGCATCTTCTCGACCTCAACAACCGTGTAAAAGAAGGCGTACAGAAAGCTGGGTTGGTGGGCATGCAGTTCAACACCATAGGCGTGAGTGATGGCATAAGTATGGGTACGAAGGGTATGCGGTATAGCTTGCAATCACGAGACTTGATCGCGGACAGTATAGAGACGGTTATGGGTGGACAGTGGTACGACGCCAACATCAGCATACCCGGCTGCGACAAGAACATGCCGGGTGTAGTCATGGCCATGGGCCGGGTGAACCGACCGTCTATCATGGTCTACGGCGGCACCACAAGCGCAGGCTGCGGCGTACAACCCAAGAACGACAAGCTCGATATCGTCTCAGCCTTCCAAGCATACGGAGCAAAACTCTCCGGCGAGATCAACGAAGAAGAACGCTTCGATGTGATCCGCAACGCCATTCCCGGCTGCGGAGCTTGCGGAGGGATGTACACAGCCAACACCATGTCCTCCATCATCGAAGTTATGGGTATGTCGCTCCCTGGCTCTTCGACGAACCCAGCGAACAGTAAAGCGAAGCACCTCGAGTGCTTAGCAGCAGGTCCCGCCATCCGCAACCTGCTTAAAGAAGACATCCGACCCTCCGACATCCTGACCCGGAAAGCCTTCGAGAACGCCATGGTCCTCGTCAACATCACAGGTGGCAGCACGAATGCTGTCCTGCATCTTCTCGCCATCGCCCACAGCGTCGGCATTGACCTCACAATCGACGACTTCCAGTCCGTCTCCGACCGGACACCTTTCCTCGCTGACCTAAAGCCAAGCGGAAAGTACGTCTTCGAAGACCTCTACAACATCGGCGGCACACCTTCCCTCGTCAAGCTCCTGCTCAAAGAGGGCGTCCTAGACGGCTCAGGCATGACCGTCACTGGCAAGACCCTGGCCCAAAATGTCGAGAACGCTCCAGACTTCCCTTCAGACCAAGAAATCATCAAACCCTTCAACAAGCCTATTAAGTCCACCGGCCATATCCAGATCCTGCGCGGAAGCTTGGCACCAGAAGGCTCAGTCGGCAAAATCACAGGCAAAGAAGGCACAGTCTTCACAGGCAAAGCCCGCTGCTTCGACGCCGAAGATGACTTCATTGAGGCCATGGAAGCCGGTACCTTCAAGAAAGGCGAGAAGACCGTCGTCATCATCCGCTACGAAGGTCCCAAGGGTGGACCCGGTATGCCGGAAATGCTCAAGCCTTCTTCCGCTATTATGGGCGCTGGGCTCGGAAACGACATTGCTCTCATCACCGATGGTCGTTTCTCTGGAGGTTCTCACGGTTTCCTGATCGGTCATGTCACGCCGGAAGCGCAAGCTGGTGGGCCTATCGGACTGGTCAGGGATGGCGATACCATCTGCATTGATGCGGATAAGAGGGTCATCGACATGGTTGATGTTAAGGATGAAGAGCTGCAGAGACGGAAACTGGAGTTCAAGGCGCCGGCTTTGAAGTATCAGAGGGGTACGCTGTATAAGTATGCTAAGGTTGTGGGCGATGCTTCGCATGGATGTATCACAGACGCATAGACGATCTGGAAAAGCGTACGTTGGGCTTATGGCGCACTGGGGGTAGGATAGGAGGCGAGGAGTTGCCTTGCTGCTGGTCTAGCGCATTGTACATAGTGTATGAAGAAGCGCGGTTCATTGTTACCCGGCTCGCATTACCGTGCGAGCCTTTCGGCCTTTTCCGCCACTTCGTACCGTCGCGGCTGCATCGGCCCTACGCTCCAGGAAGTTTATGAGCGCAAGTGGGTCAAGTGTGCGGCTCGCCGAGGTCTCATGGACACCCCTGAAGGCCGACATACCGGGCACGTATACACTGGCCAATGGGATGGCTGACTAAATGAGATGCGCCTTCTGAGCCGGTTCTGGCGGTTAGTACGGTGCATTGGACCGTACGGGCGGTGGCATCGAGGACGCAATCGGGTTTCGGCACTGTTTCATCTCTGGTCACTGGTCCAGAAGATACATTTAGTGATGAAGAGTAGGCCGGCACATGTTCGAGATGGAGTTTCTGAGAGCATATAGCAAGCTAAGCAGCGTCTCCGTCAATACGAAAGGGCATGGAGGTACGGGGCCGACTACGCTGGCGTGTCCGACTGGTGGAATATAAGTCTCGGCTCTATCCGTCCACAACTCGAAGAGAACTCATCGCGTCTCGTCGCGGGTACAAAATGTCCGCAGAGAATACACTCGGTGGCTCCAGGAGCCGAATCCACAAAGGTAGGTGTTCTTAGCCGTGCAAGTGAATGCACGACACTCGCTTCGACGCTTCCGCTGCTGCCTGGCCCGAGCACTTAGCGCCCCTTTTGCTTAAGTACTTTCTCTCTCCGCTCAAACTTCTTCTTCCTCATCATCACCTCCTGCCTGCTTGCTCTACCGCTTGACTGACATCGTGCAATAGCCTTCAGTCTCCCGCCACAGTGCACAGCCTAATACAGCTCACCCTTAATCGTGTAAAAAAACAGCGAGTGCCGGACCTATCGACCCATCGGCCGACTCCTTTGGGTACGGTCCTGGATCACGAAAGAACGGGCAGACCCCTCTCCGGAGCAGCGGAGTCCATAGTAGTGGGAACTTGAGGAGCAGGCAGTTGGAAGGTGTGTAGGCGTGAGTGGATCTTCTCGTGATGCTGCACTGCCTCGTCAATACGTAGGCCCCTGATCTTCTTCCCCGAGCACGAATGCCTTGTACCCAGGTTACTGTTGTCGCGCCCCCTCGAGCCCCCCATCGGCTTTCAGCAATTGTGCTGGGCACCGGAGGGGGGCTCACTTGTCGCACACTCCAAGCACATGTCCGTCACAAAGGCGCAGATCAAGCTGACGATTTAGGACAAAGGGTGCTACAAAGCGGACAGTCGGTTCGGTTGACGCACCTCCACACATCGACAACGCAGCGGCGGTAAGAACAAGCGCTTCATATAAGCTTCACTAGGACCAGGCAAGACAGAGACGTTAGGTGCATGTTGTATGCAGCTGGGGAGCACATGCGATGACGACCATGATCACGAGTGATGGCATGCCGGCACGATGTCCAGCGAGCGAGGCAACTTCCATGCATACAGACATCGTACTTGGAGTGAGTACTCTGGCGTTGCTAGGAAGCGTGTTTCGGGACCTTTGAAGCACAACAGCTGGGCAATCGTGCGATCACGTTCACAGTACTCTGCGGCGCAAGACGCTCACTTCCATGACGGCCGCACGTTCTCTGCCGTTACAGAGTCTCATCTACTGAGGAAGAGTGTGGCACCTTTAGCGCCACCCGCCCTCGCCAGTGAGACGGAGTGCAAGACAGCCTACAGGGAGCGCACGTGAAACGATGAGAGGCACTGCGGTGGCTTGTGGCAAGCGATTAGCATCATGGTGGACGCGGAATGATGGTAACAAGATACATTGACTGGGTCGTAGAGGTTCTATCAGATGCAGCACTGCGCTTGATCACGCTCAGGCTGCGAAGTAACACTCTCCGATCCCTCTGGACCCTCTCCGCCGGCGCTCTCCTGCTTGCCTGGGCATCAGCCCATTCCGCAGCCCCTTCAACAGCAGCCGCTGGATCATTGCGATGGCCGAGCAGATATCCCTGGAGCTCCGCTGGCGTCAATCTATCTTCCATCCTTGCCTACTTAGCCTTCCTCGGCTTGCGCCCCTGGGCCCTCAACTCGTCGATGACGGCAAGCACATCGTAGTCCCGAAGTAGCATGTACTCATCCTTCGTCTGACCCTTCCTCACCATTCGTGCATCCCGCTCTGCCTTGAGCATCTTGTTTGCGTCGCCGGGCATCACCCACCAACACAGCTTCGCAAGCGCTTTCAGCAAACGCTGTCCCCATTCCAGCTCAGGCAGGCTACGGTACCCATATCCGTACGGCTCATGCGGATGCATACTTTCATCGATGGCTTTGAGTGGCCCCATACCCCATTGACTAATCATTTGATTGATGCATTCAACGTTCCGGGTTAGGCTGGAGCCGCCGATTTCCGTGCTGTCCGTATCTGGCATGTTGCTGAAGGCGCACTCGTCACTCTCGCTCTCTGGCTCAGGCCTAATAAGCAGTCCATTAGCAATTGTCCCAAGTCCTGTACAGTTAGACAACATACTCAGACTCCGATTCTTCATCCTCGCTCCCCGGACCCGGCTTGTAGGTGTGCATCTCTCCCCAAAGCTCGAGGTTGTCATCCATGGTGTAGGCGCCCTCACTCGCGAACCCATATTCATCGTCCGAGGCGTCACTCGGGACGTCAAACTCGTCAGTATCTCCCTCAGTCGGCGTGTCATGTGCGCCTGTGTCGGCATCATTGCGTCCGTCACATGCTTCGTCTCCGCCTTCAGTCAGCGACAGTGGTGTGGTGAGCGTAGGCGTGGGAGTGCCATCACTGTTCTCGAGGGTCGCGTTCACTGCTGGGCGTATTGGGAGAGTGACCTCCGTGGTCGCGGTTTTGCGTACTCTGCGAGGCATGTTTGTCGCTGTCTTGTTCAAAGTCCGTGTGAGGAATGGAGCAAGCCAATTGTCAAAGTGTTCGTTACGTGCGGGAGTCCGTGCAGGATAGCGGCGATAGCAAGGCGACAGAGGTGGGGGGTGTTGAGGTGTGCACCTTGAGGCCAACGTCACTACACCCTCCCCAGGCTTCGCCACCGGCTGAATTTCGGGGGTCAGCGAATAACAGTATATAAAGCACTTGAAATCTTGCTTACTCACCGTTCTGGCCATCTGGCAATCTGGCGTAGACGAAGCTTGCTTGTCCCAAGGGAGAGTGAAAATCATTGGTCAACTTCTGCGGTCGATCGGCTTGCTTTACTCACTGCGCAACATCAAATTTCATTTTTGCACCACGTGCATACAACCTTGAACTCTTTTGACTTCATCCACTAGGCTTGTCGCTATCAATGTCCTCCATGAGGATTACACATTTCGGTGGCATCATCTCGAAGAGGCCCTCGAGTATGCGATCTGTCAGGCCAGTGGCTCCGAGATCGACCTTGTAGATGTCTAGCCGATGCCGAGTGGCGATGGCGGCTGCGCAACTGGTCTTGCCCGTTCCGGGAGGGCCGTGTAGAAGGAGACCTAGCCGCCAAGGGATGCCACGCTGTCGATACCAGTCCTTGGAAGATTGCAGGAGATGCCAATCTACAGCATCTGTGATCTCCTGCTTCTTCGTCTCATCGAGAGCAATGGTGCTGATAAGGCGCAGGGGACGAACAACTCCAACGTCCCAGCTCCATGATCCGTAATTATTGATGGCACGGTGAACGACGATTCCCTCCTGTGGTGACTGAGTCTCCTCTTGCTTCAGCGATGTGATGGAGTTCTGTATCCCCTCTGCGTCGGAAGGCCAAGAGCAGGATATCACGACCTTCTCTGGCTCCGGTTCGGTACTTCGTTGTGCACCATCGCCTCCTTCATTCGCCTTCTTCGCCTCTGGGGCTTGCCGCTCGAACGTCAGCCAAGACCACCAGCTGAACCAAACCGTATATGTGCCCACATCCGGAACGTACGCAAGCGGGCCGATAGTATCGCGATCGTTCTGCGTCGCAGCTCGAGCATCTACTGGACGTACAAATCCGCCGCTGCGATACCCTGCTTGTGGGCTCGACAACGTCATCAAGAGTGCCCTGTTGCCGAGCTGCGCGACCATCCAACGCAGAACAAGGGCATACATGGGGTGAGTGGCGGGAATGGTGACCGATGCCCGTGCAAAGAACTTCTTTACGAACCGGATGATGATAGCGCCCGCCTTGCCGACCCAAAAGAACTGATGCATGCCGACGATGAACAGAGCTGTGGGAAAGCACTTTCGCAACATAGCGTCGAAGCGCGGTTAGCCTGTATTCGACTTCTCCATCCAGTACACCAGTCGTTGCTCGGACGGTGAAGCTGGCGCCGCGGTCATGTTCATCAGCGAAGACATCTGAGCTTGTGCGAAGGCTTGAGCTCCATCTGGCGTGTTGCCCAAAGCCCCGAGCGCTCTCTCCGAGAAGGTCTCCTCGCCTGACGCAAGTATACTCGCCACCAGAAGACTGAAAGATCGAACTGGCACCTATGGCGCCGTGGGCGGACGAGGTGTAGTGAGCACTCATAGAAGTGTCGATATGAGCAGGTACTGAGGGTGTTCTGGAGGCTGACTGGCTGAAGCCTTTAGATCCCATGCTGGCAACTCTTCTCGTTCCTGTGATGCGTCGCATGACGGTCGCTTCGTGTTTGAGGTAAATCCCATGTCAAGGTCTTTGTACACGCTGACAAGCGGGCTGGGCAACGGTGGAGATGAGCTTCGTGTTGTATCGAACTTGAAAGACCTGGTGTCCATCACCGGCTTTCCACTTTCCAGGATGAACGCTATTACATGAAGCCGGGACATGCAGTGGGCGTGGAGCACTGGAGCTGAGCTATCACGAGTCGGTGTAATTGACGGGAGCCGGTGCAATGTCAGCATTTTGTGCGTGCAAGGCCTTGATGTGCCGGGCTAGGTGGTGTGGTCTGTAGAAGACCCTCTTGCATCGGGCACAGGAGAGTTTGCGACACTCATGCAAAACCTCCCAGTGGCGCTGGAGCTCTCGCGGGTAGACAAAGCGGCTGTCGCAGCGCTCGCAGACGTGCATTCGATCCTCATATGGCACATGACATCGCTGGCGGTGGTTCAGAGCCGACTTTGACACAGAGCTCCACCCACAACCGTCATGATCGCAGATGAATTGTGATGTCGCCGTGCTTCTTCCCTCAAATCCGTTCGAGCTGACGTCGAGTGCTGCATGACAATGGCGCCTTCCTGCATCATGTGCTGAAGCGTCCTCATCAGGGCTGCATCCTCCACTTCGCATCGCCTTCGGCTGTTGCGTGGACGCTAAGTGCACTCGGGTTCCGACATAAGGGAGCTGCACGCCATCCCAATCGTAGTGAACTTGTGTGCTTGGAATCCGAGGCTCAATCCAATCGATTTCCATGAGCTCGCCCATGCCGTGTGGGTGTACCAATCCTTCAGGTGGTCCGTATCCACAGCGAACAACGTGCATTGGGGGATCGTACCTTTCCTTCGACGTCGCTCCATACTTTCGCAGTACACGGACACAGTCGACAGTGCCACAGTTCTCTGCAAAGTACAAGCAGCTGTCGCCTTCGATGCTGGTGGAGTTCGGGTCTGCACCAGCTTCGAGGAGCAAGCTGGCAGTATCTGCGTATCCTCGATAAACAGCAACTTGTAGAGCCGTTGACTGGCCACGTCCGCACTTGTGGTCAATGTACCATGTCTGGAGGCCTACCTCTGTCCCCACATGGCCTCTCTCCAGCAACATCTGAACGACCGACGCAAGCCCATATGAGGCAGCATAATACAGTGGTTCCGCCGCTTGAACAGTGTCCAGCCCAAGCTCTGGAAACAAGGTATATATCCAGAAAGTGAAGTTGCCGCCACCAGGCAACAGTGAATGCGTCATAAAGAGTTCCTCGATGAGTTTCAGCTCCGATTTTCCAAGGCGGCACCGGCTGGCATGCAATGGCCATCTGGTGCTGGCGTAATCCAGCAAAGGATAGTCTTCATAGAACTGCCACAGTTTATCGGTCCCGCAAATACCTACACCGAAGAGTTTGAACAGCATGTAAGACAAGCACTTTCGAAGTATAGCGCTCATGCAGGTTTCCTCAGGCAAATGGAAGAAACCAGCGCTCGAAGTTGCGATGTGTTCTGAGGTGAGATAAGTCCACACCGAATAGTGCGCCAGGGTGACGATTGACGTTGCTGGGGTCCAGTCGATAAGACCTTGGCACAATGTTAGTAGGAGGTCGACTGGTCGGATGCGGCAAAGTCCATCCATATCGTCATCATCTTCCTCCACTACCACAGCTTCGTTCAATTCAGAAAGCGTCAGTGGTCGATGTGAGAAAGCCAACCACGTAAGCGCATCCTTCACTAGTGGTCTCATGGAATCTGGTGCTCGTTGCAAGATGGAGGTGTAGGTGTCGTTCAAGTCGCCTGGCAGTCTCTCCAGTGCCCGGAGCGCTTGTCTCGTAGTCGCTTGGCTTGCTAGGTGCTGCATTTGGCACTCAAGCCAGCGGAACATGCCATCTGTGCGTGGAACCAGAGAATCGAGCAACTTGGCGAAGGGTATGCCTTGAAGCACTTCGTGTTTCGCGACCTCCCTCTGTATGTACTCCCGCATGTCCGGACGCAAGGCATCCGCTGACATGTCTACACGATGGTAAAGACATCCTTCCTTTGTTAAGCCGCTGAAGTGCGGTGTCGTACTGGCGAGACAACGAAGGCTGCCGTTTCCAGTCAAACGAGCGATGCTCTGACAGATTTTTGCGCTCTCCGAGCTCTCATTGAGAGCGTCCACAGTCAACAGAATCCGATCTGTCACAGCTGCCGCGGCCAGGATGCGAGCTTCGAGCTGCTCCACTGTGATCCGGGCTGCTTTACTGACATCCAAACTTAGCCCGTCAAGCGCAGACGGCACTAGTTGTGATATCTGCGCAAGCCAAGATCCCAGAACGCTCTTGACCTTTTGTGACATTGCGTCACTGTAAGTGCAGTAGTGTTTGGCAACTACCATCCTGCTCCCAGCGCTTCCGGCTTGTACTGCATATTCTACAGCTCGAGAGAGCACAGCAGTCTTGCCTGAGCCTGACTTGCCCGTGAGTAGCATGGTGTTTGGCTGCTGATCTCTCGAGGTAATCCAGTCCTGCAAAGGGCCATCGGTGAACCATGTCCCACAGTCAGTATTCTCCCAGATCCCACACGTCTTGATGTGTAAAGCGTCCGGCGAAACAGGAGCCAGGGCTCCGAGGAGCTTCTGCTGATCCGATGAGAGTGCTTGCGCCCTTCGTTGGGCAATGTCATCGTGCACAACTAAAGTCAAGTTTTGCAGCCTGTCTTGTAGTGCATCTGTCGCGAGACGCTGATCGCCCATCAGATAGAGCATGAACCACGACTTCAGTCTCTCTAGCTTGCTAAGTACTTCTTGATGACCTTGCTTGTCGAAAGGCCACCTCAGGGATTGCAGAGCCCTGCCAGGTACCGAATGCTGTTTGCGAAGCTTTCCCGATAGCTCCGCGACCAGCTCAGAGGCTGCTAATGTCATCTCTGCTAGCTCCTGCCTGGTAGGTCTTGCGCCGGACGCATCTTGACCGGCATCAATGTCCTCGAGAACGCCCTTGAGCGCATAGAGCTCACTGCGGAGCGATAAGAGCTCTTTCTGGGCTCCTTTGACCACTTTGCCATAGTCGTATAATTGCTTCAGCAGTGTTGCAACTTGTAAGACCAGGCCAGTTGTGGAGAGAGGGTCGGCCATCCCGTCGTCGGCCAGCAGTCTAGACGGAGTTCTCCGGCGGGCGCAGTATCACAACAATATCATCAGAGGTCGTGCACTCGTCGCAACTAATGAAGGCGGGTATCTGGCAAAGGTGAGGAGATCAACTGAGTGTCTAGTCAGGACCGGGTGTTAGATATGTACATACGTGTTGCGGCTGAGGCTGTGCCGCGCTACTGCAGGTGGACCAGATCTGCGGCCAGCTTACCCGGCCAAAACAAGTCAACATCATGTTGATGCGGTGGAATGGTGAAGCACGAAATCAGGACCTTGTACAGGAGATGGGACAGTGGAACGTCGGGGAGTTGGAATGGTGGCGAAGGTTTCGCCTTGGAGTATTCAGTCTCGAAACAGCTAGCGTTCTACGGATACGCCGATTCAGGTGAAAATACCCCGGCTACATCAATATTACATTTTGACGGCTTGTTCGATTAGAGCAGAAGTCGACACACAGCCCTGAGGTGCGCACTACGACAGACTGTAGATGTGATATAGGTATTGCCCAGCTTTTTCCGCTATCAGAAAACGCTGTCTTTGACGGACCTTGGTACGATGTCAAGCATACTGCAGACGACCAAGAACGTCACTTAGCAACTACGGATGATGTATTTTCAGAGCGTCTCCGTACGACGAGTAGTATCCCCGAGTCGGAATTGAGCTATGCTTGTCCTGGAGATCAGGTGTCGATCGTTAAGCCCCTTAGTTGAGATGTTAATTAGAGCTTCAGACTCGGCCTTGCCCAGCACGGTGCTCATCCAGTCGCTTGGTACACCCCGCGAGTCGAACGCCAGACCATAACCGCTGTCGTTAATGGGCTTCAAGCTCCTGCTGGAACTGGCCGAGCGACGCACGCCTCGATTCGCAGCTGTATGGTCATGTCTTGCTGAGAGCCGTTCTGGTTTCGGGGCTACGACAGGCTTGGTACACTGATACCATCGCAGCAGGGGCTTCATGCGTTCTTCCGCGTCTTCTTTGTCGGCAAGGACCTTTTTGAGTGCGCCAGTATCGTCTGTGAGAACACGGAACGGCTTTTCGAACCGGACGCCGCCGCCACATCCATCCTCGTCCACTGCTTTTCAGGCAGCCCACGACCAACTAGGTATCTTCGGCACGTTGCGTCGCTGCAGACGGACATGCTCACGTGCAGCTGGTTGCCAGAGCAAAGCAAGGTCCAGGAACTCCTCTGGTACGCATTTGATGGTCTTTCCACTGCTCTGGCCTGAAGATTCAACGATCTGCTCTGCTCAAGTACGTTCATTAGTTCATTGATTGCTTCCAAGGCGTCTTCGGGCTTGCTCATTGTTCGATGCGAGTACTGTTCCACGAGGCTCGCATATTGATGGAAGAAAGCAGAGCGGCGAAGGCTGCAACCGTCATCAGGCCCAACGGTCACCGTCGAGTTTAGTGTAGCTTTCTCGCCTTCCGGCAACGTGAGCCATTCCACCTTGGTACCTTCGAACCCTGCGTCCTTTGCCGGCATATCCTCGTGGGCCACGCCCTGGCGGCAGTGAAAATGCATGAAGCCACAGCTGAAGATGAGTGGTCTCCTGGAAAGTAGCTTCTCTTGCAGTGTCCATGCACGGCCGTCCCAAGGACTCAATGTGAGCTTCTGTGCAATCGGGGTCAGCACATTAACGCCCTGCTTGACCTCTGCGGCTACCTGCGCTGCATGTCGATCGCTGCTCACTCCCACCGGCTCACCCTTGTCGCCCACATTTGCTACGACGATCGTCGCGGTCGCGGTCGCGGAGCCATAGATTTGGTCCATCTGTACGATATGCAGGCTTTTGTCACTTCCATCGCCCTCGCTGTCTTGTATGATACAAAGTCTGTCGACCCACAAGTATCTGATGCCAAGTGCACGAGTCACATCCATGGCTCCTTTTATCGTCTTGTAGATAGCAGGTTGCGCCGTGCTGAGGCCGCCCGGGCTGCTCAGCTGTTGTAGATTCTGCCGTACCAACTTCAACGTCGGGCCGTAGTCCCACCTGTAAGACAGACACACATAGTCGGAGTTGCTTCCTTTGCCCAGGGGCACAAGGCATTGCTCTTTGACGTCAATCACGCGAAAGTTTGGTACTGATGGCCTCGAAAGCTGTTGTGACCAGTTGGGACCAGGGGTGCTCGCGCGTCTCAGAGGGGCAGATTCAGAAAGACCGGGTTGCCCACCCAACGACATGGTGCCAAAGTATGATGTTTGGGTCGAGTCCGTCTCAACAGGGCTAGAAGATGGCGAGACCGAAAGAAAAGGCCGTGTCGACGGATTCGGCTGAGGAGGAGGCGTTCCAGAGCCCATCGAAGAGTCGGAGCGGAAGTTCGACGCGGCTCCTTTGCGCACAGCTGACCACATGCTGTTGCTGCTGATGCCCCTGGAGTGTTGCGGCCGACTCTCTAGAGGTGGACTAAAGCTGTTGCTGCTAAAGATACTTGGGCTTCTGGAGTATCGCGGTTGGTCTCCCAGAGGCGAGGTGACGGTACTGCTGCTGACGATACGCGGGCTCCTAGAGCCTCGAGGTCCGTCTTCCGAAGGCGAAGCGAGGCCATTGTCGGCAGAGATGTTCTGTCCGAACTTGCAAGCAAGCTCTTCTTGTATGTTCCCCTCAAGAGAACTATTGCGAAACGTAGGCGGAGGTGATACTTCTGCGGCCGCGTTTGACGATGGGACATGGCGGAGGGACGTGATCTTATGGGTGTTTGGCTGGTCTGCTTTCTTTCTGTGAGAAAACACTGCGGCGAGAAGATTGGAAAATTAATGAGGAGAAGCGGAGTGAGGAAGGGATACTCGCCATCTGCGCAACACCTTGTATATATCTTTCAGCCCCCGCAGATGGCACTACAACATGCCTTATCACCTACTCAACACCAGCAAGTACTCCACGTCCAATAGCTTGCCAGATCGAGTTTTGGCCCCAGGAACCTGTGACATTGTGGCTGCATTGAGAAATGCAACCTCGAAGTAAGTTGCCTCGATGCATGCTTATCGGAGATGCCAGTGCCGCGTGGGCTCGGTGCGACGTCAATGGGTCGACCGGGGAAGCCGATGGATGTAATACAGCTTGTAAACCTACGGGAAGTATGTCGTTGTAGGTAAGGTTCCGAGTACATGTAGGTAGCGAATACGAGACGAAAGGGGAAGGCGCGGCTTTGGTTCTGCGGAACTGGCCCGTTCCGCTGCAAGTGGCCGCTCTCACCCTTTCCGAGGTTCCTTCCCCTTTCGTCAACTTCACTCTTCACACCTGGGTGCGAGGCGAGGAACAGCAAGGTGAGCTCTACTCTCCTCTTCTCACATGCAAGTTCGCCTCATCTGACTCCAACAGTGACACCCAATGACGAAACAATCACCGAGCTTCAGTACACATCTCCCTGCACGTACCCGCGACCTCTGTCTCAAGTCGCAACGGGAAAGCGCATTGCAAACAACACAACCTGCATGTGCGAGTGGCGAGAGATGCCGTGGCTGAGTCATGAACAGAAATCGCAGGGTTTAAATCACTTTTGCATGTTCCTCCTTCCCATCACCAACACGAACCTTCAACTCACAAACAGCCTCACATAACCCGCAGCTTCCTCGAACGTCCAGACTGCCGAGCAGAGCGGCGGTAGGATCAGCGAAGACGTGTCAGCACTATAGGTGCGCCCATGACCGAGAACCAGCAAAACAGGATCCAGCTTCAACTGCCATCTCCCTGCCCTCGGCGGCGGAGTGGCAAAGCCATGAGGATCACCGCAAAATGATAGTTTTCAATCGGAGTAGCGCACTTGCTCCGTCTTCCTGGCACTACTTGCGGCTCTGTGAGGACGCATGAAGGACGCTCTCGGGGTCGTTGTCGTAGTTGTGGAGATGTGGAAAGGGTTGGAGGGGGGAGTTGGGTTTGCAGGTGAAAGCAATGTCCGGTGATGACAGCAATATTCAAAAGCCAAATTTGCAGGCAACCGACTGCTTTCTCCTGTCTCGCAAGGGACGGGGAGGATGGTATGGTTGTCGTTGAGAACAGAAGAGAGCTAATCTGAGGACATTTGCTTTGCTTGCGGGAGGTATGGAAATACATAGATTAGTGTACATTTGACTGCACAATCTGCTTACTTGCTCGGGCGCTGCGTACATGACATGATCCTGATACTCACTCCTTTGTCCCGTGTCTCGTGTGAACCGGTGCAGTCCGATATGATGTGCCTGGCACGCAGTGACCCGCTTGCGGAAGCTGGCAATCGCGCGCCATTAAGAAACTGCAACCTGGCGTCTGGCCCGCCGGCGTACTGCAGCGTGCGTCGGAAGAAGATGGACACTGGGCTGGTGCTTCCCGGCGACGTGATGTCGTCAAGCGACATGCCGGCGCATGGCAGCTACAAGTGATCGCCATCTTGCCGAAAGCGCGCCTGAGCTGCACAATCTCACGGGACGCTGTGCTGTGCTCTGGTTTCGACAGAGGTTGTGTGGGCTGCGGTACTTGCATTAAATGCAGGCAACTGGTGTCCTCTTACTGAGACAGAGGCGCTCCCACATCTAAGCTGATCTCCATTCGGCAAGCAATGGTTTGGCTCATGATGTACACTGTACCTTGCTCGAACGCTATGAAGGCTGTATACATACTTTTGGCATTCTCACATACCTCAAAACCTATCCCTCTGCCTCGTCCTGTAGACAGTGAACCCAACGTAGCCTCCAGCGCATACGAGACCGAAGAGCAAGAACTTCAAGAAGAACCAGAACCAGCCACCGCTCGCTTTGGCCTTGTCCGGGCGCCCTTTCCTGCGGCTGTAGTCTTTGCTGCCGGCCGCACCTCCGACCTTGGTAGAGCCAGAGGGAGAGTACAGGTTCTTCGTCTCCACCTTGACGATGTCATGGTTGTCGCTCAGCTCGCCTGTCTCGGCGCTGAACCCAAGGTAGGTGACTGATGGCAGCTTGACGTCGGGTACCTCGAAGCACCTCGTCCACTCGTCCTCCTTCTTGTACATCAAGTCCACCGTCAACTTCTTATCCTGGAAATATGTGATCTTCGCCCGTGTAGGGAAGTCCGCATTCCGTATTCCTCTGGCCGAGCAGCCCGCGAGCTCATTAGCTTTACCATCGTTCGCCTGATCGTACGCCGTCTGTCCGTCGCCCACCATAGCCATGACGTACGGGAACACCACACCCGGCCGGTTGTTCTTGTATGTGTCGAAGAAGAGGCCTAGACCCTCGAACTTGTCTTTCATACCGAAGACTGTGCCGCCCTCTGTCCGCTCTTTCGTGACCCACATTGCCATGCCGTCGCCGAAGAGGTTGCCTGTGCCATGAATCTTGAACTCCACTTCGATCTCCCAGTTGGTCGCTGTGAGTGGTACTCGGCTGTAGACCCAGCCGGCTTGCGATTGGTGTTGAGAGGTAAGGCGAATGTAGGAGTCGGCGCGGATGACGGTGCTGCCGCCAAAGTCGAACCAGCGGGATTGCATGTCGCTGTCGAGGTACGGCTGCAAGCTCTGTCAGCACTGTGCACATGTCGAGCAGTAATCATGAGATGATCCAGCCTACCTGTTGCAAGCTATGCGTCCGCAGCGGTATGGACTTGACATCGGACTCGGCCTCCTGTGCGCTGGCGAAGGTAGTCCATGTCGCCAGCAACACGGAGAGGGTGTACAGGAGCGTTTGGAAGGCCATGATGCATGCGCTATCGTCCGGTCATGCGATAGACGCTTATTACAGACCGCTGTAGCAAGTCAGTTACGAACGTGAGTCCGGCCGAGGAAGTGAAGCATATAGGAAACACAATGTTTAGGAGTTCGCAGCATGTGAAAGCTGTTGTCTGCGGAAACGCAGCAGCCCGCGGAAGCTTCAGCCACTCCCGAAGCGCCACCAGTCCAATACTCCGTATCATCGACGGTCACGCGACCTTGTACCTCCCCCATCACCATTCCGTCTCGTTCGTTGATGTAGCCATTACTTCTCTGAGCAATGTCCTCGTGGTCGACATGGCTCGCAGAAAGAAGCAGTGACATCGCCTCCTCCCACCGAGTCCAGCTCGCCTTGACTGCGGCAGTAGCCACTGGCATTGGAGTTAGTGCCACGATCGGGTTACAGAACGCGAGACGGTGGTACAATGTCCATGAGCTGAAGGAGAGCATTCCTGGTCTGCGTGATCCGCATGATGTGGAGAAGGTAAGCTTCAAGGTCCTCTTCAGTGACGGTCTGCTAACTGAAGGCCAGATCAACGAGTTTGGCGGAGCATCACCCGACGAGACTGCAGACCGAAAAGACGATGAGCGAAGCGCTGCGTTAGCAAGGCGAGCCAGGCTGGGTGACTACGACGAATCTCTGGTCCTCGAGCAGCTCGCCCGAAATCGAGTCTTCCTCACGGACGAAGGGCTCGCAAAGCTACGGAAGGCTTTCGTCATTGTTGTCGGATGCGGTGGCGTAGGATCTCATGCTACAGCAGCCCTTGCGCGCTCAGGATGTGGCAGACTACGACTCATAGACTTCGATCAAGTGACGCTCAGCTCCCTGAACAGGCATGCCGTAGCCACGTTATCAGATGTAGGCACACCCAAGGTGCTCTGCTTGCAGAAGCGGCTGGAGCAGATCGTGCCATGGACGCACTTTGAAAGTCGGAATCAGCTTTTCTCTGGAGACGTGGCTCAGACGCAACTAGAGCCGTGGGCAGACGGACAGAAACCGGACTATGTCATTGACGCGATCGACAATATCGACTCAAAAGTTGCGCTGCTGCACTACTGCCACACAAACGGCATACCAGTCGTCTCGTCTATGGGTGCAGGCTGCAAGTCAGACCCAACGAGAGTCTTCATCAGCGATATATCCGCTTCGACAGACGACCCACTATCGAAGAGTACAAGGAGAAAGTTGCGACTGAAGGGTGTCAAGGATGGCATACCAGTTGTCTTTTCATCCGAGAAGACTGGACCAGGCAAAGCAGAGCTGCTGCCGCTCCCCGAAGACGAGTTCAAGAAAGGCGGCGTCAACGAACTAGGCGTCCTCCCAGACTTCCGGGTACGGATACTACCAGTCCTGGGCACGATGCCGGCAGTCTTCGGTCTTTGCGTAGCGAATCACGTCATGCTCGAAATCAGCGGCTACCCTCACGACTACCTAGCTTCCAAGTCGCGGGATAACATGTACGAAGGCATACTCGCGCAGCTCCAAGGCCTGGAAGTACGCTTAGCGAAATACTATGGGTACGATCCAGTCGGTCTACGAACGCCAGTGAGTGCAGATGACGTGGGCTATCTCGTCGACGAAGTCTGGAAAGGCCGCAGTGCGATCTCGAGTCTTCCTACGAGACTGGTGTTGGCGAGGTGGCGGAAGCCGGAAGGCGCGTGGGTGAACACAACTACGCCGGGCCAGAAGGCGGACGTGCTGCGGTTCGATGAGCTGGTGTGCATGACTAAGGATGAGATGCAGAGGCATGAGAAGGAGGTGCTGCAAGGAGGAATAGCGCCCGAGGAGTTGTACGATAGCAGTGTCTGCGAGTTGGTGGAGAGGCGGTGGAGGGAAGAGCGAGCTTTTAGGGAGCAAAGATAGGAGGTAACCTGACACAAAACACTCTCACACAAAGTCTTCCTTGAAAGACTGCCGGCAGCGAGTATACACCCGGACAAAAAGTGTAAGGTGTCGAGGTGAGCCACCAGAACGGTTAAACTCGTGGCCCTCCCTCTTCGGGCGGAGCAGCGGTGTCCCGATATGGCGGAACGTAC